>BEDX01000009.1:244605-436454 GCA_002335585.1 Cutaneotrichosporon daszewskae | reverse complement strand
CCCCTAACCCCCTAACCCCTAATGACGCGGCCTGTTTGCGAGGGCTGCGCTGTGGCGAAGGAAGGCTAGACTGGCTCAGTGCGAATGGTATGCCTGTCACCTCACGCGAGCGCTCGATGGCGGCAGATGAGGCCCACGGCGACGATACCGCGAGCACGGCGCGCACATACTCGTCCAGATCATCGTCGTCGTCTACGCCAACCTGCAGGGAGCTGTTGAACAGCGCTATCGTGGCGTCGTTACCGCGCACCTCGGCGCCGTGCGCCCGTGGAGGCTCTTCATCGGCGTCGAGATCGTCCTGGAGCGACGACCAGAAGGCTCGGCCGCCGTTAATGTTGGGCAGAGAGCGGCGTGGGGCTGGTCGTACGGTCAAGGAGCGTCCAGGCCGGGGGTGGCGGGTGGCGCTGGTGTGGCTGCGGTTGGTAGAGATGAGGCAGGGTGCTTACTGGTTCGTCATGAGCTGTGTGCTGGACTTGTGTCTCTCTGAAGATGAGCGTAGCTATAGAAGAGATGAATGAGATGAGTGAGATGTGGAAGCGAGTTGTGTCGACTCTGCACACACTTGCCATCACACAACGACCTTCCTCGCCGCATCTGTCAGGCGCGCGCAGTCAGTGTTAGAGGCCATAGGTTGTCTTCGAGTCATGCTAGTGCCACAGGTAGCGCCAGCTTTCATTGTATCGCTCAGCGTAATGCTCCAGACAAGCTCTGCACGAACGAAGCTCGAAACATGGTGTCTTGGACTTGGGTATGAACCCTCGAGAGTGCCCACGATATGGCAAGGTGGGCTGCCAGTGGTGGTGCCTGGGTGGCTCAGCACCGAACGCGCTCTGCAGTTCGTGGCCTCGTCTACGGAGCTGCAGAGCGCTCACAGATCTCAGCCCTCTGCCTGGGTCGAACTGCCGTGGGGTTTGCTTGCGGAGCATGGACAGAAGGAGAGCATCCCGCAGCTGGCGGCATGTTGGCGTCATCCGCCCACTCATTATTCAGCTTCAAGGTGACTCACCCGAGCTTGCTCGTACTTATAATTGCCCAAATCGCTAGCTCTGCGCGCACTGCTACAATGACAGACAAACTGGACGCAGCTCTCGGCCCTCTCAAACACATCCGTGCCGGCGTGCTGGAGGTGGCGTACCACGACATCGGCGAGCGAACGGGTCCGCCCGTCGTGCTTCTGCACGGCTTCCCGTACGACGTGCAATCTTACGCGGCCGTCGCGCCTCTCCTCGCCGACTGCCGGGTGATCGTCCCCTATCTCCGCGGCTACGGTCCCACGCGCTTCATTGACAGCGCGACGCCGCGGTCGGGCGAGCAAGCAGCCGTGGGCGCCGACCTGCTTGCGCTGCTTGATGCGCTGCAGATCCCCCGCGCAATCCTGGCCGGGTACGACTGGGGCGCCCGGGCGGCCTGCGTCGTAGCGGCGCTGTGGCCTGAGCGCTGTGCCGGTCTCGTGTCCTGTGGCGGCGACGGGTACAGCATCCAGGACATTGACAAGGCCAACATTCCCAATACACCGGAGAACGAGTACAAGTACTGGTACCAGTGGTACTTTGGCACGGAGCGCGGGCGCGCGGGACTCGAGGCCAACAGGGCCGAGCTCTGCGAGATGCTCTGGCGCCAATGGAGTCCGACGTGGAGTTTCGACAATCCAACCTACGCTCGGTCCGCCAGGTCGTTTGACAATCCCGACTTTGTCGACGTGGTCATCCACTCGTACCGGCACAGATACGGCCTCGTGCCGGGCGACCCGGCGTATGCGGACATTCAGGCTCGACTGGCAGAGCTGCCGTCCATCACGGTGCCGGCGGTCACGCTTGAGGGGCTGGACGACGGCGTCATGCCTGTTCCCCTCGGCGGCAAGGCGGCGGACCCGGCGCACTTTACGGGTACGCGGCAGCATCACGACGTCCCGGGAGTGGGCCACAACTTTCCACAGGAGAAGCCACAGGAGTTTGCCGCGGCGGTGCGCGAGCTGCTCAAGTATATGTGATACGCTAGTGATGGCTGTGAGAGACAGCAATTCCTCAGTTCTTGCCCCGGGGCAGGCTTTCCCTCCATGTTGCCGTTGCAGCCCTCGACATGGAGCAGAGCACGCTGATGTCATGCGACGTGGATCTGCGGCCATTGTCGATCAGGCTGACCTTGTTTCGCTTTGGCACGCAGAGGCGGCGATCCGCAGCAGATCGGGTTGTCACTGGAAACGAGGGTCTGAGCTATCCGAGGCAGATGGGGAGCAGTGCAGCAGGAAGAGCTGCGAGCGTGGCGTAGCGCTATCCCAGTCACTGGCCCGATCACCATGCCCCACAGCACCACTAGCCCCTTGAGGAAACCGCGGGAGCTGAGCATCGGCGGCACGACAGAGGAGCAAAGTCACACTGCGGAAGAGCGCGTGTCATGATGACGTCGAGGAATAGAGCAGCACTTGGGGCGTGAGGTCCAGGCTGCGATGTGCACCTGGCAGCTGCAGCAAGACGCGAAACGTGTACATAAGAGCCAGCGAGACGGCTTCCCGACTCTCGACATCACTACTACTGTCACACCTCAGCACACCTTCAAATCAACCATGGACTTTGTCAAGCAGGCACAGGGCGCTCTCGGCGGCGGCCAGCAGCAGCAGCAGGGCCAGCAGGCCGGGCAGGCCGGCGGTGCCACTGGCCAGCAGGACGCTCTTGGTGGGCCAGTGTCGTGGGACACTTCTGACAGCAGACAAGGGTGTCGGCGGTGTCATGGGCCACTTTGGCCAGGGCGGCAACGCCCAGACCACTGAGCGCGTCTCGGACGGTGTGCGCAGCGCCTACAAGTCGGTGCGTTGAGCGGGAGTGCATGCGCTCCGAGTGCTGCGCACCCTCCATCTTCAAGCCGGATACTTACCGCAGGCCACTGGCAAGGACGTCCCCATCCAGGACAAGCAGTAAGCGCCTCGACTGCGCGCGATTGAGTAGGAGAATGAGAAGAAGTACAAAACGAGATGCACTGTTGCATCGTATTATTCCACTGCTTACACTACTGACAGTCTGCAGCTTGGCGCGAGCCGACTGGCCTCGCTCTCGCCATGGGGCATAACACTGAGATCCAACACAGAGATCTAATTGGCATCGCTTGTTCCCGCCTACAAACCTGGCATTCAGTCGAAAGGCGCTCCCCCAGCATTCGAGCATCTCGAACAGGCCGGGGTCTCTGCTGCCCGTCGTTCAGACGGTGATCTCACCGCACCACGGGCTGGAGACCGCGCTCGCCCACCGAAATGCCACTGCAAGCACGCCCGGGCCGTCGGCCACGCACGGTTATCGACGACGCGTCCCCGCATCCCTGCTTCAACCTCAGGAGGCGTACTGGGCCCCACTCATGGCTTCGGTGCAGCCCTCGCCGTCGCTCGACATGCCAGCCGTACAGCGTCCCGTCGACCTTTCAGCGCAGCCTTCATGCCAGCCTCCAGTCTGCAGAGCCATATCCTCGTAGCTGAAGCAAGCTCAGAGAGCACATCCTATGCATAGCAGCCGTGGGACGCAGGCAAGTGGGACATGGGCCGCCGTGGGGCTGGGGTGCGGCGACCACCGCCTTTGCTCAGGCACGTCGGCCCAAGTAGCCGGTCGGAGGCCGAGATGGTCTGTGCCCACTCGTCTTAACCGCCCAAGTTACTTTTCGACACTCACCACTTGCTCACCACTGACAAGCACAATGGCAGCCCAAGCACAGCCAGCACAGCGCACCATGGAAGAGTGCGACAAGATTATATGCACTCCCGGCTCGCCCTTCGAGGTCGTCACCGTCGACATTGACGGTCGCCCGACCAAGGTCTGGAAGAATGTGAGCAGCCACAGGTTTAGAGCTCACGCAGACACCCACGTCCTTCCGCAAGCACCTCCTCGCGTGCATGGACAAGTTTGCCAGCCGCGTCATGGTCAACACCCCCGCGCCAGAGCCAGCGGACCCGTCGACCCGCGAGACATTCACCTTTGCAGAGATCAAGCGGCAGTCGCTCGGTGTCGCGGCGTGGCTCGTCAAGCAGGGCGTGCGTGCCAACGACCCCGTGGGTCTGGTCGGCTTCAACTCTGCGCAGTGGGTCATCGGCTGGACCGCCATCCACCTCGTCGGCGCGGTGCCGGGTAAGACTGCGTTATCGCCCAGCTAACACCAGTCATGGTGAACGCTGCCGTGCAGCCCGACAGCATGCTCCACTGCCTCAAACTTGCCAGGCCACGTGTCGTCCTCGCCGACGCCGTCTCGGCAGCCACGCTTAGCCACCACCAAAAGGCCCTCTCCGCAGCCAAGATCAGCACGGTCGTGTCTTGGCAGAAGGCTGACCACCTCAAGCACAAGGGCGTCAAGGTCGTCGACTTTTCCAACATGGGCTCGTCCAAGCAGGACATTGACAAGGTCCTCAGGGGCGAGGGATTCGGCGTCGAGTCCCAAACGCCCGAGAGCGACGGCGTCATCTTCTTCACATCCGGCACCACTGGCTACCCCAAGGCGGTCGTGTCGAGTCAGCGCGCGGCGCTGCACAATGTCATCTCGTCTGTCCAGCGTAGGTCCACCGTCACGCTTACACTGACTCCAGCGCTGCTCCGCGCCGGCCTGCGCATGGGGGCGACGATGCAGATGATCGCCGCCATGATGGAGGAGGCGCAGAAGGAGCAGGCCGTGGTCCTCCTCGCCATCCCCATGTTCCACGTTACCGGCTGCCTGTCCGTCCTCCTCAAGAGCTTCTCCGACGGCCACCAGCTCGTGCTCATGCGCCGCTTCAACCCCGACGAGGCCGTCCGTCTCATGGTCGAGACCAAGGTCAACATCATCTCGGCCGTCCCAGCCATCATCCTCAGCATCATGCAGCATCCCAAGCTGCCAAAGGAATTCCCTCTCGCAGGTGTCAGCTACGGCGGCGCGCCGGCGCCGTCGCGTATGCCGGGCGACCTCATGAAGCGCTGGCCCGAGATGAACATGTGAGTGCACAATAGGACTTGCTGACCGCAGGGTGACCGCGTGGGGCATGACCGAGACGAACGCGCCCCACACCGTCGTCGTCGGCCCAGACTACCTGGCCAAGGTGGGTCTGCGTCGAGTTATCGCTGACACCAGAGCAAGAGCTGCGGCTACCCGCTCCCGGTCGCCGAGGTGCGCATCGTGGACATTGAGACGAACAAGGTGCTCGGGGCGAACAAGAAGGGCCAGATCCAGGCGCGCGGCATGACGCTCATGAAGGGCTACTTTAATGACGAGAGTGCGTGAGGGGGTGGAGCACAGCTGATGGCAGAGGCGACGCGGGAAGCAATCGACAAGGACGGCTGGTTCAACACCGGCGACGCGGGATACCTCGACGACGAGGGGTTCCTGTACATTGCCGACCGGAGTGAGTCCAGGGCATCTACATATCCTCCCAAGCCCCAGTTCTGACCCCAGTCAAGGACATTATCATCCGCGGCGGCGAGAACATTTCGTCCGAGGAGGTCGAGAACGCAATCTACCTCGACGACCGCGTGTCCGAGGCGGCGGCGGTTCCGGTGCCGGACATTGACGGTGTGCTGGGTGAACTCGTTGCCGTGGCCGTCTCCTTGAAGGCCGGCCAGAGCGCCACTCCCGAGAGCATCATGGAGGCCGTCCGATCGCGGTGAGTTGGCTCACCTGCGTGTCACAGCACAGTACTGACCCCAGTGTCCGCTCGCACGCCCGACCAGTGTTCATCTACGTCTCCGAGCAGCCGCTCCGTAAGCCACCCCCTCCCTCCCAGCTGATAGCAGCGCGCAACGCAAACGGCAAGCTCATCAAGACGGAGATCAAGAAGCTCGTCGGCGACCTCTGGAAGAAGAAGAGCGGCCGCAAGGCCAAGCTCTAGTGTACCGGTATCCATTGTATCTCGGTAGTTCAAGTGTCTGCAGTCTTGCCCGAATCATCCGTATCTCAATATTCTTAACATCTGAGCTGATCTACAAGGGCTACAGCCGCGCCATCTTCCGATCGACCATGGGCTTCCTGCCCCTCCGCTCCCACTCGCGCAGCACAGCAGCCTTGACGACCTTCTTGTCGACCTTCTGGGACGCATTCCACGGCAGCCGATCCATGATGACAACCACGTCGGGGCGGGCAGGGTATCGCAGTCTGCGTCAACGTATTCTCAGAATGACTTACCGTGGCCACACGGTCTCGGCGATACTCTCGGGCGTCGCGCTCGCGCCCGGCGCGAGACTGACGGCACAGCCTACGCGCTCGCCTAGAATCGCGTCTGGGACGGGCACGGCGGACGCCTGCGCAACCCGGTCGTCGAGCGCCAGGGCACGCTCTACTTCTGCGGCTGTGATCTGGGGTCAGTGGGAACGTGGGAGGGCATACATTCTCGCCGCCGCGGATGATAATGTCCTTTGCTGCTGTCAGCTGGTGATCTAGTCTCTGTGCCGCTCGGACCCACCGCGATCGGTAATGTGCAGATCCCCGTCCTTGTCAATAAGCGCCAGGTCGCCCGTGTCCAGCCAGCCGTCCTTGTCGAGCGTCTCGGCCGTGGCCTCTGGGAATTAGCGACAGCACTGCTCCTTGTGTGCGAGTCGACGCACTGGGGTTGTTCACGTAGCACTTCATGTTACTCGAGCTCTTGCAGAGGAGCAGCCCGACCTCGCCGGGCGGCAGGGTCTTCCTCGTCGCCGGGTCGACGACGCGGATCTGGCCTATTGGCACGGTCGCGCCGCACGCGAGGGGCTGGTGTAAGCGACAGTGTCTACGCTGTCCCGTAGAGCCACTTGTACGAAGTGGTAGTCGCAGCAGCCCGCTCAGACCTCCACTCACCTTGTTGATGTACTCCGTCCCGCAGAATCCCGTGAAGAAGCCGTTCGTCTCGGTCATCCCCCACCCAGTAGCAGGCAAGAGGTTGGGCCAGCGCGCAACGAGATCGCGCGGCAGGCGATCAGGCGGCTGCGCACCACCAAAGGCTGTAGTTTGCAGCTCAAAGTCCTTCGGCAGCAAGGGCGACTGCAAGATCGCGGTGCAGATCGCAGGCACGCCGCCAATCTTGCCGACCTTCTCCTCGACCATGATCTTGATTGCGTCCGGGACGGACCAGCGGCGGAGGAAGACTAGTTTTGAGCCTTGCTCGATTGCCATGACCAGCCATGAGAGGCAGCCCTGGACGTGGAAGAGCGGGATGGAGAGGAGCGCCACGCCATCTGGCCGTGGTTCTTGCGAGAGGGCTATCGCTTCCTCGGGCGATGCGCCGGAGCGGAGCGCGTATCGGGCGAGAGCTGGATGTTAGGGTAATCTTTGAAGAACAGGCAGGAGCAGGGAGACCTGGGTGCACTCACGGTATGGCGCGGTAACCACGATGTGCAGCGCTTGGCGCTGGGTGACCAGCACGCCTTTTGGCAGAGAGGTCGTACTGATATCAGCTTTCCATCGCAACCGGTACCCACCCCGAAGTGAAGAAGATGATCCCATCCGACTCGGGCGTCAAGCCGTTAATCTCGCCCAGCTTGAACTCGGCTTTTGGACGTGGGATCGTCGCCATCTCCTGCCTGTCAGCTATTCATTTCGGCATCAAGCAGCTAACCGTTATGTTCTTGCGTACGTCACCGCCGAGATGCGCGGTAGACGTCCAGCACCAAATCTCCCCCACGCCTTTGGACCGCAGCTCTTCAGCCCGTGGGGCAAGCTGCGCGGCCGTCTCGTTGTCAACCAGCACGAGCACGGGCTGCGTCAACGCCAAGCAGTGCACCTGGCCGTCTATGTGTAGGCCGTTGTTGAGGAGCACGGGACAGCCGCCAAGGATATGGATGGCGATGAACGCGACGACCCATCTGCCGTTAGCTGGTTCATTCTGCCACTTGCCCAGTGCAGTTCGTGCCGCCGATAGCCACGCGCGTGCCCAGCCCGACCTTGCGCTCGCGCAGCTGCGCCGCGAGCTGCTTGGAGCGCTCGTACACTTGCCCAAAGGTCAAACTCTCTCGCGCGTGGAAAGGCTCTGGCTCGGCGATGGGTGTGGACAGGAAGATGCGGTTGGCGTTCTGCTGCATGCGCTCCGTGATCAGGCTGTAGAATGTCTTGTGGCCCTGGGGTTAGATTGTTCAGAGATCAGTTGGATGACGGTCTTGCCGGGTGAGTAAACTACTTACTTTGACCCAGACGCGGTGCTTGACGCCGTCGATGACCTTGAGCTGCGTCTCGAACGGGCTCCCGGGCTGGGTGAGCAGTCGGTCGCCTGCTGTAAGTCGCGCGCAGGAGAGGGGTACGCACACTCGTCTACGCTTAGGAAGGTGGTGCCAGTCATCTTGGGCGTGATGCTGAACTTACAAAGCTCAACTTGTGGAGGATAGCCCAAACGCGATGCTGAGGTGGGCTTCGGTAGTCACCTGACCGGACAGCGGAGAGCGCCGCCCGAGGATCCGGGGGCGGACAAAGGTGACTCCGCATGACCCGGATCATCGTCCAGTCCGATATTGATGGGCTTTCAGCGCTGCGCAGAGTGGCATTGTTGTGCACCGCAGGAAAGTGGACAAAAGGAGTGAACAATCACTTTTGCGACTGTCCTATAACTAACCCATCGCCTGTATCCTCACCCGCCCGTTTCTCTACTCAGTTTCTTTAGACGTCCCCCCGAAGGCAGGCGGTCCGCTCATCCCCTTAAGCAACCACCCTCGAGGAAATATGCTGAAACACCTGCCAGGGAGCCAGTGCAACGTCCGCCATCCCTATGAGCCCGCGAACGGTGAGTCCTCACAGTCGCAGCTGACAGCAGGCGAGTGTTATCTCGAGTACCGCGGAAAGAAGGGCTGGCGCTGCGTAGCGTGCGGGACGCCGTACTGTCTGCGGGTGCTGTGAGGCTAGTGGACGCGTGCTGGTGCCGGTGCCGACAAATGCACTGCTGACGCCCGACTGCGATTCCCTGATGAATGCTGCACTTTGTGCTGCCCATTGTTTTGTTGCGGAGGAAAGATACTGATCACGGCTGGGTTTTGACGACAAAGCAGAGCCTTCCATAACAATGCACAGATTCATTATTGCCCGCACAAGCGGGACGGGAGGAGTGTACGAAGTCGTTGTATCAAGTCGACGTATCAGCCGTCCCTAGCCATGCCAACCATTCTAGACATATATCTGCCAGTCCCACGGCACGCTCCCTCCCCAGACACCAGCAGGGCAGTTGCCCAGCGTGCCGCCGCCGAGAGCCTTGATCGCGTCCACCGCGTCGTCCGTGGTGGGAAACGGCTTCCAGCGTCCTGGCTTGCCCGACTTGATGAACTGCACCCAGATATCGGTCACGCTGAACGCGGACGGATCGGGCGAGGTGCCGAACGTCGCGTAGATGTCGTCCTGCAGTCAGACTATAGATTAACATTGGACATACCTGATGGCAAACGCGTCCAGCGCAGAACTCGGACCTTGCATTGCTCCAGTGCGTGGACCCCCGTGTGAACTCGCCAAGGTACACCGTGCCGCCCGCGGCGGCCCATTTGGCCGCGACAGCTCGCGCGGGGCAGCGCCACCCGCCGTCCGTCATTGCCTTGCTGACGGTTATGCGCATGTCCTGTCCCGCCGTCAGCGGGTAGGCGTCTCGCGCGGCCGGTGTGCGCGAGCCGAGCATAAAGGTCAAGAACTGCACGTATAGTTGCTCGTTCGCGGGCAGGGCGGTGGGGAACATGCCGCCCACGTTCTGCCCGCCTTCGTCCGCCACTGTCGTTATCATGAGGGGAGTTTTGCGCAGTGCGAGAGAGAGGCTGCACGGGTCTGAGAAGAGCGATGAGAGCGGGTCGCTCGGGATCGTCGGTGTGCCGAATGTTGGGCGGAAGGCTGCTGTCAGAATTGGAGGGGTTCGACTTACGCTGCATAAGTGGGATGCCGGGAATGGTAGCTGGCGCCTGGTTTGCGATCATGACCTGTGCTGTTATGATCGCCTCAATCGGGAGCGCACGCAGACAGGCCGTGTCGGCGCAACCGAGGGCCTTTGAGAGCATGACCTGCAGAGACGCGGTGGTGTGCTTCGGCGCGAGACCATAGATCTGAGTCAGCACTCATAACCAGACTGAACTCACGAAAGGGTCGGACTGGAGGATCATCTTGGACACGAGACCCTTGGCGGCGGGCGTCGCCCAGAGCGCTCCTGTCAGTGTGCCCGAGCGGTCACTTACTGCGCACCATGTAGGCACCGCTGCTGTGGCCAGCCAGGGTGAGCCGGTCCTTGTCCCCGCCAAATGATCTCGCATGCGCGCGGATGAACTTGAGCCCGCGCACGAGATCGCGTACTGCGAGGTTTGGATCGTCAGCCGATGGGTCGCCGAGGGGTTGTAATAGACCCAGGACACCGAGGCTGGGGTTAGCCAGATTGACACGGCCACGCACCGATACTGCAAGACGACCGTGACCACGCCCTTCTTGACAAACTTGGAGCCGTCCAAGCCGCCATCAGAGGCTCCGCCGTAGGTGAGACTGCCGCCGTGGAGCCTGATATCAGTCTTTTGTCAGCTCGCGCAGACCTACCACGAGAGGACCGGGAGCGACTTGCCCCGTTGCGAGGTCACGGGGGCATAGACAACTGCGTAGAGGCAGTCCTCTGAAGGCAGTGTAGCGTTCGGAAACACGGCGACTTGGGGGCACACTGGGGGCAGCTCAGCGGCGGATCTGGAGTAAGAACATGAGCCAGTGCACCAGCTTTCGTTGCCCCGAGAGCAACAGCACGTACCCAGGATGATCTGCGACGGATGACTCTGCCCATCGCTTAGCTTGAGCGTAGCGCACAGTGTAACGGCACACTTGACGATCAATCAGAGCGCCGCGGACAGTGACGGCCCCAGAGGCCAGCTTGAGCCTGACGGAGCAGGCCGGCTCCACGGGACACGAGGCCGCGACGAGGCTCGCGCCGAGGACAGCGAGCAGTCTGCGAAGAAGCATCTGTCAAGGTAGCGGAGTGAGAACATGATGGAAGAGAAAGGCGCCGTAAGCGACGAGTGAGCAGGGGTTTGTCGCAGCATCAGGTGCAGTGTCTGAGCGTGGCGCTGCGTGCCGCATTCGCCGGCCGCGCCGGAGTGAAGGGTCAGAGCGGGGTCAGTTGCAGAGTCATATGGGAGGCGGCGGCTTGTGCAAGGAGACTGAGCATGGAGGTGCGAGGCGCACGGGTGCACAAGGAGACGTGATACGCCACGGCGAGCGCCACGGGGAGCCTGGGCCGGGGGGTGCGAAGACGAGCTGGCAGCAGGACAAAAAGCAAGCCAGGAATCTGCCCGATGTGAGTGGAACTTGGAGGTGGCAGGTGGATCAACAAAGAGCCCGAGCCACGGCTGAAACGTTTCCGGGTGCGTCGATCTTGTTGTTCCACTCAAGTCACGTGATCACACTGTCTGCATACATTCATGTCCTTTTGTGTCCCGCTCTTCACAGCACACTCTGCGCGTGCTTTGTGAGAGTGCAGAGGAGGGTAGAGCAGACGGAAGCAAGTGGGCGGAGATGATCAAAGCAGTGCAGCGGGTCCGTGCGACGGGTGCAACCTCAACCCCTCTCCACTCGCACCACAGCGTGACCACTTCTTTCTCCTACTCATCTAAAAGAGCTGCAGGCAGCTCGAGCTCCCAAGTAGAACACCATGTCGTCGTCGTCGTTCGCCGACCCGCACTTCAACGGCTACTCGTTCCGCGACTTTGACCCCCTCAAGCATCGTCCGCACAAGACGGCGCTGCACCTCTTCAATGCCATCTCCGCGACCGCCGTCTTCCGCATCTGGCCCCACCTCCTCTTCATCGGCGGCTGGTCCGCCATGGTCGTGCTCGTCAACCACAAGACCAAGGCCGACCTCACCATCCCCAGCACCATGATCACTGTCCTTGGTGAGAACTGGACGGAGCGTGCTGACCCCAGGTGTCCTGCTCGGTCTCACGCTCAGCTACCGCACCTCGTCCGCGTATGAAAAGTACTCTGAAGGCCGCAAGATGTGGTCGCAGATCATCCTCGCCTCGCGCAACTGGGCACGAGCCCTGTGGTACCACTGTAAGCTGGCCATCCAACGCAACTCTGAACCCAGGCCCCGACACTATCCTGCCACTTGATCAGCCTCCATCCGACCCCCAAGCAAAGGCGGAAGACATTGCCCACGCGGTGGTCGAGAAGAAGACTATCATCCAGCTCGCCCTGGCCTTTGCCGTTGCCGTCAAGCACTACCTGCGCGGCGAGGAGGGCATGTAGGTTCCCTTTCTTATCACCACTCACCGCAGCGACTACGAAGACCTCTACTACCTCGTCAACTTTATTCCCGGCCTGGACCTCCCATCCGGCATTCCCACCGAGTACGCCAACATTGCAGCCGGCCTGCCCATGCTCGCAAACCGCCCTCCGCCGCAGCGCTCAGACACGGGCGACACAACCATGACCAAGATCGAGTCGCCGAGCACGGGACGCCAGCTTCGCCCCGCAGAGGACCCACCCCAGTTCCGCCTCTCTGACCTCTTACCCACTGCCCTAGTAAACCTGCTCAAGTCGCCCACGCGCAAGCGGCGCGAGGCGGCTGAACGCGCGCACGTCGCGTCGCAGCACGCAGGCGCGGGCCACAACGTGCCTCTCGAGATCACCATGTTCATGTCTACCTGGGTGTCGACGATGCAGCGGCGCAAGACCATCGACATTGCGACCGTCAACGCGCTCCTTGCCCCGCTGACGCAGCTGGCCGACGCCCAGGCCTCCCTCGAGCGTATCCTCACCACGCCTATTCCGTGGAGCTACAACGCGCACATCTGGGAGGTCTCGTGGATCTACTGCCTCGCCCTGCCGTTCCAGCTGTACGACACGGGCTTTGGCTGGGTCACCATCCCGGCCGTCGTGATCGTCACGTACATTGTGTTCGGATACGCGTCGATCGCGGAGGAGGTGAGTGTAGTGTTACCCACGCTAAGGCCAGATCGAGAACCCGTTCAACTTTGACAAGAACGACCTGAACCTCGGGCACTTTTGCCGCGAGATCATCGCGCGCGAGCTCGACGCGATTACTGCGCAGCCAGTCGTCGACCCCGCCGTGTGGATATTCTCGCCGGCCAACTTTCCCCTCGGGCCCCGGGAGCCGAGCGCAGCGCAGATGGTGCATGCGCCGGTGGATGAGATCCGCGCCCGCTTCAAGCTCGCCAAAGGCAAGGATCGCATGGATGGTGTGGTGCAGGTTTAGTCGGCCTCGTTCAAAATGTGTATGCATTAGTGCTCTGTGCCCGAGGTTTGCGCATGGGTTGTGGCGGTGCTGATCGTCCAGTCTGCGCCTTGCATGACCCGAACACGCTGCGCCTGGTCGTGTCAAACATCAGCGCCACCCCCACTGACCAGGCGCCCACACTGCAGTCCGTCTTTCACATTACCAAGCAGGTGAACATTACGGTCATGCTCCACTACTGGGTGACCCCCCCGTTCTACTTGAGCCTCCTTCACAGTGGCCGTGGCGTGATGCCCTTCGCGCCACGCTATGCCAGGCGCCTCACCGACGGACACCACATAGTGCTGAAGACATGAAGCTGCTGCTGAAGTAAACCTTCCAGTGAGCTTGCCAGGTCGAGTGCAGTCGTTGGTTCGATTTGTCGTGGTTCAGGCCAGTCAGTCGCGCTGAGGTGGCCGTGTGCTTACACACTATCCCCTCTGCACCGCAAGCTAGAACCCATTACATGTAACGTCCATATTTATTAGCCCCTCTCCATCGATAGGATCCAGAGCGAGGCACAGCCACTTCACAGCTTCAAATTGATTGCAGTCGAGATAGCTGCATGTCAGCGAGCACGGCTAGAGGCCTCACAAGAATATCACTCTACAGCAGGGCGACACCGACGCCAAGAGCGAGGAGCAGGCTCGACACAGTAATGGCGGTTGCGCCGCTCTTGCCCGAGCCAGAGCCAGACCCCGAGCCGCTGCCAGACGGGTTGGGCGTGGTCCACTCCGTAGGAACGTTGGGCTTGGTGTCGTTGGACATGATCGTGCCGGTCGACTCGTAACGCTGCTCGACCTTTTGGTACAGCGCGTCGCCGGTGCCGCCCTTGTTGCCCGACTCGCCGGCGGGCTCGCCAATGTCGATGGGTGCCGGCGCCGGCGCGGGGTCGAGGTTGGGGATCGGCGCGGCGCCCTCGCCATACAGACCTGTGGCTGCCCACTGGGAAAAGTCGTGGTTCTCCACCACGAGGTCGGAGCGGGTGCAGTGCGTGGAGAGGAGGTCGGTCGCCTGGCGCTTTGAGAGCGCGGGCAGGTCGCGGGGGACGACAATGTGCTCCTCGTACGCCCGTCGACGGAGAGACACCTTGCACGACTTGAGGAACAGGGCGTTCTTCTCCGCTGTCGCCTTGCCGACGTTGCCGTTGTTGTTGATAAACTGGTTCTGGCCGCCGTTGCGTCGCAGGAAGTAGCCAGTGTACGCTCGGACCGCCTGGGCCTTGTTGAAAAAGGCCAGGTTGGTGTACCGTCCGCTGGCGTAGGACATCATGTTGTGCTCGTTGGCGCCGTTTGTGCCCATGGCCTTGCCGGTACAGTCCTTGTTGTAGTCTGTGTCGGGGTAGGCAGGGGTGGTGCTGATGTAGTCGTCGGGTGCGGCGCAGTTGCCCTGGTGCAGGTGGTAGAGGCCGACCCAGTGTCCGACCTCGTGCGCCAGTGTCGTGCCCCAGCGCTTGTCGCTGGCGCCGGACGGCGCGGCGTAGTAGTTGTGGTAGACTGCAAAGTTGCTCAGGATAACTGCGTCGGGGAGGCTGGTCAGCTTGGCGAGACCGGGGAAGTTTGCAAAGCCATTCGCTTTGCCGCCGTCGGCGTCCTCGACGACAAAGATGTCTGGGTAAGTGGAGAAACGCGCCTGGTACTCACTGAGGTGGTTGTATGCCGTGGTACCAGCCTTGTTCTTGGCCATGGCGACAAACTTGAGCGCATTGTCCGTGTCCTTCTTGGGGCTGAAGGTAAACTTGTTGGACACGTCGCCCTGCCAACGCCAGTAGGCCTTGATGTCAAGGCCGAGGTTGAGCTGCTCGAGGTGGCTCTGCGTGAGGGCGATCTGGTCGTTCATGGCGCTCGTCGGGCACCAGGTGGTGCGCACCTGGCCGTTGGGGACGACGTAGTGGATCGTGGTCGGGATCTTGTACACCACTGGGAGACAGACCTGGGGGATAAGGGAGCGGCGGCGGCGCTTGTAGTCTAGCTCGGCGAGGTGGCGGCGGAGGGACGGGGTGGCAGAGTTGGCATACTGCGCAGCGAGCTCGTTGCACCGCGCCTTGTCATAGTTGGCCGTGTAAACCAGGTTGAGGACCATCTCGTCGGCCTTCATCGAGTCTGGCATCGGGACCTCATCCCCGCTCACAAACCATGTGTCGTCGCCCGTATCGGCGTAGTCGTCTGCACCCACTGCGGGGCGTGTCACATTCGGAGTGGTCGTGTTGGACGGCACTGTTCCGTTGGAGGGGAGCGCAGAGCTGGCCGACGCGGACATGGTCGCGTTCACAGAGGCCGGCATAGTGGTGATCACCGCCGAGTCAGCGGAGGATACCATGGTAGTCGGAACGGAGTCCACTGAAGAAGTGGTGATGACTTCCATGGACGTTGTGCCGCCGCTCTCGATGGCCGACGTGGTAACGCCGGCAGTGGTGGGCGCTGCTGGGAGTTGACTATCACTTGCACTAATGTTCTCGACGCTCTGGCGGACATGGAGGCGATAGGCCAAGCCTACGGGCGCGGCGGCGAGCAGTGTTAGTAGGCGCATGATGGGAGTGTGGTGGGGAGTCGTGCTGGGACTGGAAGAGCAGCTGGTTATATGCTGCGGCCAATGTCCAGCGGGAGTATCACGATCTAATCTCGAGCAGTGTCATGTACGGCAGATCGACAGGGGCTCGGATCCTTGGCAATGCTGCGGTCAGCTGCAGCAGCCGTGCTTCATGAATGCGGTGAATGCAGGCAGCGCAGGAGAGTGCAGGAGAGGGGCAGGGCAAGCCGGGTCGCGGGCGAGCAGTGAGCTCCTCCCGAGCGAATGGCCACCCCCCGTATCCTGCGGCTGGTGGGAGTCGAGCATCAGGAAGTGGCTGTGAGTACAGTGTTCGGTTGCGAGATGGGACAGAACATTGTCCAACGCCCGAAAGATGCGGCCCCTTTGCCTCGGTGGTGCCGAACAGCGCCCCGGCCAATTCAAACATGAGGGTTATTATGCTTGACATTCCGCGGGAGGATTGATCATCAACCAGTTACCATACACTCGGGCGTGGGGCTCCGAGACCGTCCTGCAGGACCTTGCTCGCGATGAGATCCCCCGTATTATCATGGGGTCTATTCGGCTCCCAGGCTTCCCAGGCTGGGCCTCTCCGGTCTTTGCGGGCTCGATCACCGCGGCTGCTTTCATCAGAGCATACAGCTGTGCCAGGACCGTCGCACGCTCACGAGCTCACGAGCTCACGCCGTGATTAGCCAGCACAGCTGACATTCGATAGTTGCCCAGTGTCAGGTGCCCGGCCAACGCTGGAACGAGCAGTGCCCTGTCTTGCGACCCGGAAGCGAGCAGGCTCACCGCAGGTCTCGGCTCACCGGAGAGCTCGGAGTTATAATCAGGGGCCGGTAGTCTACTCCCGCCGTCTCCAGCCCATCCTCTGACCGACACGGAGATTGGACTTCATTGCTCGCTGCAACCGAGGCCGAGCCCGGCTGATGCTGGAATCCGGCTCTGCGTACCTTGTCTCGGCGCGGCGGAACCGGAGCGACATTGCAGATTGGGCCAGGCTGGCATACAGCTATCACCGTTATCATGTCCTTGAGACGAACAGGGCTGTGCGCTGGGGAGTTGGGAGCGTCCAAACGTCGAGATGCGGCAGCACGTGGGCGAGGCTGCTGTATTGAGGCGACGATCGCAGTTCTCAAGACGACGTATTTCGACGTATTTAGAGCAACTGCTCAATGATGGTAAATATTAAAGAATGTCTAACCCACCGACCAGCGGGGGGAACTAAATATACTCCCACTGGGGCCTGTCTCGCGGCACGGGCCCAGAAGTAAACTGAGAGGCTGAAGTGGTACGCGGGGCTAGCGCGGAAACGGCTCCCGAAGTCGTAACAGCGGACTGTTGCTGTGCGGCCGATTGCCTATCTTGTCCCTGCTCGGTGACTCGAGGAACTTCTGCACCAGGAGGCAGCGGGTGCCAGGTGCTCGTGTAAGGCGCAGACAGAATAGACGCGGAACTCGCAATAGTGGACTCGATAGATCCATCGGGGACGGCGGCGTCGGGTTGCTTGATCGCCGTAGAGGCTGATCCCTCCTCACCCACACCAGCGTCAAGATCGCCACTCTCAAAAGGTCCGTGCTGCAGCCACGCTCCCGCAATAGCCGCGTCGAGGTATAGTGTGTCCGTGCGGTCGTGCGTGGGCCGAGCGTCGGATTTTGGCGGCTCCTCCCGGATTGGGCTTGTTTTGGGGACTGGCCGCTGGTGCTTTACCCCACTCGAGCGGGCACTCGTGCCACTCGCGCCGGACACGCTATCCGGCTCCATGGTGGCGCAGCAGAGCACACTGCGCCAGTGGCGCTGGGTTTGTTTCGGTGGGCTCGGGGGTGGACGCGTCGGGGGTGGCGGTGGCGGAGCGCGCTGGCTCGCTGGTGTCAGTTGCGCTGGGGCTGGGCGTACTCAGCGACAGTGCTACGCGGGAGGCCGCCGGGAGGCTGTGGTTAGCCATGAAAGGGATTATACTCACGAGGAGGTGCGGGCAGGGTGTTGTACCCGTGTCGGTCCGCTTGTCCTCGTCGGCGCCATCTCTGATAGGTGAGGGTAGTGGGACAAGCAACAATGGCACCAGGCAGCTCAAAATCGTCGCTGTGGCCCGCTTGGAGGCCTGTGCTGTCACTTGGAACGGGAACGGTGCCACGATCTACAAGTCACGCTTGAGCATGTGCACTGGTACCTTGGCTGCCAGCATTGACAAGTCGACAGCCAGGTCCTTCTAGGCCGCGCAGTGACAGTCAGAGCCTGAGGTAAGAGCGTGAGGTGGTCGTACTCTATTACGACGACGGGGCTTGCAGAGCGGTCGGACGGTGCAGCAGAGCAGACCAAATTGCCACAAGCCGAGGCCCCATTTCGATGGGACACGAGCCCTCCTCTTTGTGCCCAGTATCAGTGTAGTATTGTGCGGCACTTTGACCCGTGAGGACACCTTGACCAGCATCAGCTCGCTCTCGCTATTGTTCAGTATACCACCCCTCGCTATTGTTCAGTATGCCACGCTCGGTATTGTTCGTCGTGCGCTCGCCACCACACCTAGTCCTGGTGTCACTTCAGTCACAGTAGACACCGGGGCGTATGCTCGACCACTTGGCCGTAGCTTTCGCTCTGAGCAGTGCGCTGTTGATGAAGGGGAGTCGGCAAACAATCGGCTTGTCGGCCGCCGACCTAAATGATATCCGGGCCAGGCACGAGCACCATTCAAGTCCGAGCGAGGCCATTTCGAGCACTTTGGCACCACATGTGTACCCACTAACCGGGCTCGCGTTGTTCTTACCATCACTCACTTGTCCATTGCACCTCAGAGACACTGACATGCTCGCGCTAAGTCTCCTCTCGCTGGCGCTGGCCAGCACGGCCTCGGCGTCGACATACCATCGCCATCTCCTCGGGCGGCAGGACGCGAATGGCACTGTGACTACATCGGCCGCCGCGGCGCCTTCAGCTGGCACAGGTGGCAACGGTACGGCTGCAGGTAACGGTACGGCCGGCGCTTGCTCGCTCAACTGGAACGGCACCGCCGTCAATGGCGCCATGGATGGCGGGGCGTGTCGCTATACTGTCCGCTACGGCGAGGCTGAACGCTGGGAGTATCCCAAGTCACCAAGCAACCACTCGTGAGTCGCCGCTGGTGATGAAAGGAGCAGGTCGAATACCCTTTTTGTCCGCTGAGATCGGCCTGGTGATGGAGACCTCCACTGCCTGAATATACGTTGACGACAGCTTCGACGCAGCCCAGTGGCCGCCCATGTGCCCGCAGACCGACTGGCTCGAGTCTGTCCTCGGCCCGACGCCGATGAACTATTCCGAGGACTGCCTGTTCATGACCATCTTCACGCCGAACAACGTGACCAACTCGTCGGCTCTGCCCGTCTTCTTCTGGTGAGTCGCCCTTCGATGCTGCTGACAGCAGGATCCACGGCGGCTCGTACGTCGGTGGCAGTATCTCGGACAAGGGCCTGAACGGCTCTGCTCTCGCGACCGAGGACAACATTATCGTCGTCTTCATCCAGTATCGCCTGGGTATTCTCGGGTTCCTCCCTCCCGCGTCCGCGCCGACTTCACCAGACCCCAACTTTGGTCTGAGAGATGCGATACTCGCCCTCACTACCTTGCGCGACAACATCAATGCTATTGGCGGCAACAAGACGGCCGTCACGGTCGGCGGGCAGAGTGCTGGCGCATCACTCATTCGGGGTAAGCTCTCGTCCTGTTAGTGGCCACTGACGGCAGCGCTCTGGGGTGCGCCAATGGCCAGGGGCCTCTTCCGCGGCATGATCATGCACTCGGACCCCATGGTGAGTGACATGTCAACCCAAAGCTGACGTTAGATCTTTGGCACCCAGTCCCCGTCAGACGAGAAGAAGCTGCAGAACTACGTCTTCGGGAACAGGACGGCGTTCGGCAACTGCTCCGATATTGCGTGCTTCAAGAACGTGTCCGTCGCGACCATCCTCGAAGTGCAGGCTGTTGCGGTGTCCAAGGTGCCGGCGAACATTACCACCGTCCCGCAGGGCGAGAGTGAGTTGCTTCAGTCTCCAAACTGACCCCAGCCTTCCGCCCGCAGTTCGGCACAGTCACCCTCCCGCAGGACCCCGCGAACGCGCTGTTCTACAACAACTCGAACCTGCTCAACCTGACCGAGGTGCCCGTGATGATGACGACGATCCGTAACGAGTCGGGTTATCTCGTGGACGAGGCACTCCCGAGCGCGATCCAAGGCAGCAGCGAGCTGTACAAGTTCGCCCTGAACCAGTTCCTGCACAACATCACGCAGACGCAGGCTGTCGTGGACTCGGGGCTGTACAACTGGCAGAACAGCAGCGACGGCCTGCGCGTCTCGCTGGAAAAGTTCATCACGGACGGCGTGTGGCGCTGCTCGACGCGCCACATTGCGTCCGAGTGGGCGAACAAGGGCGGCAAGATCTGGCTTGGCGAGTGGACGCAGGGCATCACGTACACTTTCAACCAGGAAAAGGGGGGATACTGCCTGAGCGACCCGGGGGTGGTGTGCCACGGCGTGAGTCTGGGGATGCGGGCAGGATACTTACAGCAGGACGACGTGTATCCTACCTTCCAATCGTCGGACAACGCGACCTCGGACCAGACTGAGCTTGTGAGTGTCGAGGCGGCCCTCGTGGCGACGTGTCTTCAGCCTTCCCGCTGACAGCAGGAAACCACTGTCCGCGCCCACTGGCTGTCCTTCATCAAGACCGGCGCTCCAGGCAACTGGACGCAGTGGACGCCGACCTCGAACACGACCGACGTGTACAACATTGGCAACAAGCACCCGATCCCGGACTGCCCGGCCAACTTTTTCGGCTCGGTCATTCAGTGGAAGTGGCAGAGCGACTCGAACGAGACTGTGACGACGCTCGGCGCAGCGCAAACTGGTAACGGGACCAACTCGACTGCCGCCGCGGGCAAGGGCAAGGGTGGCGCCAGTGGAGCGGGACAGCTGTCAATGGGTGCGGCCCTCGGCGCGGTGCTTGCTGCCGGTGCTGCGGTTGTTGTGCTTCTGTGAGAGCCGAATTTTACCGGTTCAGCGCAATGCCTGCTTGTAATATTGATGCACGATGTGCGTCCGAAACGGTTGTGTTCCCGCGTTCAGCCCTGGCGACTGCTACAACATACGGGACAGCCACGAGCCAGCGCCTGTAAAGTCACCGGCTATGCGTGGCTTGTAAACCAATGTTGCAAGCACGAAAATGAACACTAGCACTTCACACCTTCTGCATTCTGTTTCCCTTCTTCTGCTTTCGGATTCCTTTGCTACAATTGCGACAGCACCATGCCGCGGTCGCCTACACGGTAGGGAGGAAGTGGACCGTGGTAGCGGAGCCGCCCTCGATGTCGTTGTCCTTGTAGTTGCCGGTGTAAATCCAGTTCTCGTACCCTCCGGTCGCCTCGTTGCGCTCCAAGATGCGGCTGCAGTTGAACACGACGACGTGGTATACAGCAGGCTCGCCAAGCTCGCCGGTCTCCTGCGAGAAATCGCTTTCTGCCATAGCGGTCTTTGTTGGGTCAAGCCCCCACCTGAAGCCCTGCGCGCGGTGGACGATGAAGACGTTGACGTCGGGGTTGCCCCACGTGATATGGTCGAGGGTGGCGCGCAGACGGTCGGCGCGCTTGTCCCTGTTGTCCTTTGACGACTTGGCGATGGCATCCGCGCCGACCTTGATGGCATCTGTGAGTAAACCGGCCACGTCGCCGAGCTGGCGCTTGTCGTTGGGCTCGTACCGGACTGTGCCGGGCTGGCGCTTGTCGTTGGGCACGAATCGGGCCGGGCCACGCACGTGAATGCCCTCGTGGCGGGCCACGCCGGCCTGTCCGCCTGCCTGCACCTCCCTGACGGGAGCGGCGTTGGAGGTCGTGATGGCCAGGGCACCAAGGACCGAGAGCGTAATGAGGTTGAGGTCGAAGAGCATATTGGTTCGAGAGATAACTTGTTGTTGGCTGGTGGTAGGTGGCTGGTTGAACTTGTCGGTTTGGAGTTTGCGAGCTGAGAACGGCCGCCTTTTATGCCATAAATCGTGCTCCTCAAGTCCGACGGTTGCGGCCTCGTTTCTCGACGCTCCACCGTTTCCATGTCACCAGATGGTTAGTCCAGCCGTTGGGCTCGGCGCGTCCGTTGCGCGCCGTCTGCATGACGAGTTACTCATGTCAGCTGTCCTCATCGACGCTGACAGCGATAGCTCCATTCATGACCAGCTGATGGCAGCTCCGCGCGATGTCTGACGATTGGGGTTCGAGCACCGTGCCAAGGACGTCTGATGTGCTCGTAACAGACTGATCAGCTGCCATGTTTAGGTCGATTGTGCGACGTTGGGCACGTCAGAGCTGTCCACATGACTCTGAGGCTGATCAGCCACCTCGCACGTACCGACATGTCCCCATGATGAAGCCGCATCTGTCACAGCAATCGAGGTCGAGCGCAGAAGTGAGGTGGTGGGTTGCTTGACATTCGGAACGTTATGGTTGTTCCCACGCCTCTTAGGTTAAGCAGCCATCTCGCATGGACCGATATGTCGGCATCGTGGAGCTGCATTCGCCACAGCGGTGAGGGGCAAGTGGCAGAACTGAGGTGTGCACGGGCTGCTGAACATTCGTCACGTCAGAGTCATCCACATCCGTGCTAGACCGATCAGCCACCTCGCACGCACCGATATGTCGAGGGGTGGAGCGCGTGTGCCACAGCAGTTGAGGCGAGGTCGCAGTGGATGCGAAGTGGTCACTGATGCGGCAAGGTAGCGAGGCGCGTCGGAAGCTGCGAGATCGTCGTTAGTCTCTAACGCTGGCGCGGTCGGCAGCGCAACGACAGCTCCACTGTGAGAGAGCACCTTCACATGTCTACCCCGCTGGTGGGGCTCTGCCACTCGGATAGTCATGAAGCTGAGAAGACTTTGCGTTGATTGACACTGCAGGCAGCGCAGGGCCTAATGCCATGAGCGGCATGCTCACACACTGGCGCCAGCGGGAGTATCGACTGGGTTTACTAGTGAGCGCCGATGCAGAAGTCCGGATCGGTGGCGGCAGGCCTGCTTTACCTTACCTAAGCAGAGGATCTTGCCAAGACAACGGAGGAACGGAGCTATCTGGTGGAGCATTCGTTAGGGCATATCGTGAAGCTTGAGCTTGTATTCGATGTCGGCGACAACCTGCCTTGCACGTTGCGATGCAAATTTCGGCGTCGCCGAGAGCAGTTGATGACCTTGTGGAAGACCGGCCGTTTTGCTCAGACGGCACGCAGAGCCACGAGGAGCTCGTCGAGAGGACCCCAAGCGGCAACAGGTCATGTGGGCGATACATTGGGGCCGATGTCAGCAGCCGTCAGCTGTGCGGAAAGAGCGGTGAGCAGGTCAAGTGCGCCAAGAGTAGAGTTCAGAAACCCACACCAGAAACCGCTGACGGCGAGTGTCAGAGACAAGCGCCAGTCGGGTCGTCCTATGTGAGCAGCATGCCACTAGTACCGCGGGTTTCTCGAGCCCGCCCTGCCAGGTCGTGTTATGGTCAAGTGGTCAGAGCAAAGAGCTAGAGCGCGGAGGGTGAGGGGCCTGTATCAAACAAAGATAATGACGTGTAAATTGACTTGGCCGCCAGGTGGAGGCCCGTCTCCAACGTGCTCATCGCCATCCATACCACCATCCATGCTCGCCCTCGGAGCGCCATGTCCTCCATACTCCCCATAACCACGACGGATAAAGGTGGGAGCTCGCTGTGGAGCATTCTCCAACGGCGACTGCGCAGCCGCCGCTCTCGGCCAGCCACCCTCCTGGCATTGCTCGCCATCAGTGTCCTCGTCGTTCTCAGCATTGGACCTCTGAGGACGCTCAAGCGCGATCTCGGCTACATTCTGCGCCCATTGTGGGACAGTCCCGAGCGCCCGTTTGACATAATCCAGCACTTTCCGCGCCCCGGCAACAACAACGACACATGGTGTGCCCTCCACGGCTGGGCGGCTCGGCAAGGGGCGCGCCCAATGGTCGTCGATGCCGTGTCCATATCCACTGAGTTGGACATGCTCGAAGTTCGTATCCGCGAATACGCCCCGTTTGTGTCCCTCTTCATCGTCGTCGAGGCAGACAAGACGTTCGCTGGCACGCCCAAGCCGCTGCACTTTGCAAACAATAGGCAGCGCTTCGAAGACATTGCCAAAGCAGCGGGGTCGCGTATCCGATATCACCAGGTCACGGGGCTGCAGTACAACCTCCCGAGAGGCTCGTTTGTTAACGAGATCAAGCAGCGTTTGGACATTGGCAGCATTCTGGAGGAGGAGCACAGGAGCGGCGCCATTCCCGATGGGTCGCTCGTGATCCAGTCCGATGTCGATGAGATTATCTCGCGCGCCACCCTCGAGCTCCTGACCACCTGCCACGGTTATCCTAGCGAGCTGCATCTCTCGGCCCGCAACTACCGCTACAGCTTCAACCAGCCGCTGCGCGACGAAGGCTACTGGCGACCGCGTGTGTCGACTGTCACCGAGGGGGAGATTGTCTACCACCACGGGCGGGGCAGCGACACGCTCCTCGCCAACGCAGGCTGGCACTGTACCTTTTGTTTCCCGACCTTGGAAGACATGCGCGCCAAGATGCTCGGATACTCGCACAACGACCGCTTGAAGAGCAAGAGCCTGCTCAAGGAGGCCGCGCTGCGGAAGCGCGTGTGCTCTGGCGAGGATCCTTTTGACATGTGGGCCGTGAGTTTGGGGTCTTTGGGCTTGCTAACAACCAGGAGGGCTTTACGTTCCGCGACATCATATCCCAGACTGGGCCGATCCGACCAGCCAACGACTTTCTGGACATTCCTGTGGCGCTGCAAGAGGAGCCGCATAGGTTCCCGTACCTCCTCGACAAGGGCTGCGAGCGACCCAACAAGTAGCCGGGGGGAGTACAATAATAATGTCGACGCTCTGGCTAGGTGCCACCTTCGGCCCCAACCTCAGTCCAGCATATCCCTCGGGTCAGCTCGGACGACATCACAATGCTGGCATCGTTCATGACACGCTGAGGCTTGGCTTGTAGCCGTCAGCAACGGCGCTTGCCTGCTATCAAGAACAGGCGACGCAACTGCTGCATGCATCACAGCAACCGTCGTAAATCGCACTGGGAGGGCGTCCTACACTCACCCAGGGTGATTGCACGTGACCGGACCTGACTCTTATCTGAGATTGAGATTACTCGACTACTCGACCACTCATTCCTCACCATCACCCACAATGCCACCGACACTCGCGCCAGATATCCTCTTCAACACGCTCCCGTACATCGACCGCGCGATCCTCCTGGCCGTGCGACAGACATGCCGCGCCATACGTCGTCGCGCCGACGCGATTCTGTTCGAGCACATTGTGATACGCCGCTTGACGGATGCGGAGATAGCGCAGGTGCGGCAGCGCCGCTCGCTGCGTGCAAGCAACGACGGGAGTAGTGGTGGCGGACCCACGCCGCAGCCAGCCCAACAGCCCTTCATGCACGGCCTGGCGCAGTACCTCGACATATACAGTCCCTCTTGTCGTCTCCCCGGATTCCGCCCGCGAGCCTACCCCGTCTCGGCGGCACGACCCGAGCCGCCCCTCCGCATGGCTAGCGCTGCGCCTCGCGATTATAATGCTTGCACCCAGCATAAAACCCCTTACGTCATCTCCTGGGCGGAGCAGTACGTGCTGAACGAGGCGCAGTGGCTCGAGCTGGAGACCGCGCGGGTCAACTTTGATCAGCTCCAAGAACGCATTGCTTACGAGTATTGGCGAGCACAAGGGGACGCGTACGCTGCCGAGCTGGCGGAATATGAGGCGCTCAAGGCCGACATTCACGCAACCCTCTCCCGTGCTCGTGTCGTGGACGTGCTCTGGCCTATGGACTCGACGGGGCTCACGCACCACCTCTCCGGTGTACAGATGCTGCGCTTTCAGGACACCTCCTACCTAGGTGGGGAGGACCTGCGGGTACCAGTGCGTATCCAAGCGCCGACGAGCGTCGTCTCCATCCATGTCGCCACGAGTATGGACTGGTACGACAAGTCCAGCATAATCCCAACGTCGCCGCACACCGTAATCTGCCTAGGTTACGAGAGCGCTACGCTGGGTGCCTGGTCACCTCGACAGGACAGGCATCCGTGGACGCCGTTCTGTCAGAGCAGGCGGATGACCTTGATCTTCGGGAATGAGACCCAGCGCTGGCCGTGTTCGCACAGAGACCTTCGCACCGCGTTGGCCCGCCTGATTGCCGACAGCGAGAAAGATATCACGCTCGTCGGCCTCGAGTCCTTCCATCAAACATTCGCGGAGCCCAGTGGGCCCCCGACTGTTATTCAAGGAGTCGGCATCATCAACTGTCCCAGTACTGCCAGTGGACCCGTCATCCCAGGAACTTCCAACACTGCTACCCCCACTGTACCAGCTGCCGTCATCCAGGCCAAGTTTCTGAGCGACCTAAGGCGCATGGCAAGCGGCAGCAACGAATTTCCGCCGGACGCAATGCTGGAGAGGGCAGTCAACAAGACCTCCATCCTCACCATGGCCGAGTACGAGCGTCAAGTGGGACGGGAGGTGTTCGAGCTCACGACAATTCCTATCCGGCCGTGGCGAGGGACTCGCCCTCAGTCTGATCCAGCGTCTCCCCCGGACATTGCGCCCAAGATGCGGCGCAACTTTCGTAATGAGCGTTTCATCTCGTGATGTCAACATCCCCGCTCAACACAAACGCACTGACACCCTACATCTTCACAAACTATACAATGTATCCGTATCCTCGCCAGCGATTACGAGGTGCGCGCGACACCGCGGTCGCCGAAGCGCCACTTTGCGAGGGCGCAGAGGACGACGAGGAGGCCGCAGAGCGAGCAGGTGACGCCAAAGCCGATGACATAGCGGGGCGCGTGGGTGCTGGGCCAGAAGAAGGATCCGTAGATGGAGGAGAGGTTGCCGAAACCGTTGATCATTGCGATGGCGATCGCGCGCTTCTCGCGGCCGTCAAACATGGTCGTGATCCACGAGAGGAAGATGGGGATGACGGTCCAGATGCCCGCGGCGCCAAAGCAGAGGATGGCGTACTTTGCCTTGTAGTTGTTGATGGTGGCGCAGAGGACGTAGCAGACGGTCGAGAGCGTGCCGGCCGCGCAGATGGTGAGGGCCTTTTGGTTGGTCTTGTCGGCAATGTACCCGCTCGTGAGCGAGAGGACGAGCGAGACGACGTAGATTGGCACGGTCATGAACTGGGCCGAGCGGCCGTAGTAGCCGAGCGAGTTCATGAGCGTGGGGATAAAGTACGAGATGGTGCCCGAGCACGCAATCACGTTGTAGGTGACGAGGAAGACCCAGGTGCGGGGGTCCTTGCACGCGAGCTTGAAGGCGTCCCAGTGGCCGACGCGGTGGCCGTCGACCATCTCCTCGGGCTCGTACGCGAGGAGGCGGTGGATGGCAATCTTCTTCTCCTCCTCGGACAGCCACTTTGTGTTGGTGGGATAGTCGGGCAGGATGAAAAAGGCGAACGAGGCGACGACGACGGTCATGAGCTGCTGTCAGTACTGCTGGTAGTTTAAACTCACGCCCTCGATGATGAACAGCCACTGCCAGCCGCGGGTGCCACCAATCTGTTCCATGCCCTCAATGATACCGCCCGCGAGGAGACCGCCAATAGCGCCAGCGACAAGGGTGGCCGAGTAGAAGATGGTCATGCGGCGCGCAAGTTCGTCCGGCTGGGGTTAGCTGAGATACACATTATGGCCCACCTTGTACCAGCAGGACATGAGGAAAGCGACACCGGGGTAGAAGCCAGCCTCGACCGCACCGAGCATGAAGCGGAAGACGGCCATGCCAGCCGTGGAGTGGATGCCCTTTGCACCAATCGACATTGCGCCCTGCTGTCAGCGAGGCAACCCCGGTGTACTCACCCAGGTGACCATGAGGCCGGGCAGGAAGAGGCGCGGAGACGAGTGGGTGAGGAGCATGTTGGAGGGCACCTCGAAGAGGAGGTAACCGACGTAGAAAATGGAGAGCACGAGCGAGTAGTCGCCCGAGGTCATCTTGAGGTCCTTGGCCATGCCGCCGACCTTTGCGTTGCCAATGTTGGTGCGGTCGATGTAGTTCATGCTGGGGTCAGAGGGGTCCTAAGCACCGGCGTACAGAAGCATGAGCCACACCATGGGGAACAACCGCAGGTCAACGCGGCGCATGAGCGCCTTTTCCTTGACGGGGTCGATGACGAACGCCTCCTGGACGGAGCTGGCGATCTTCTCATCCTGCGCCGTCTCCTCGATGACTGCCTTTTCGTCGTGGCTCATGGTGTTGTTGAGAGGGGATGGGGGTCAGCATCGCACTGGTCGCGCTTTATAAATCGAGCGCGAGCAGAAAGTTGGTGAGGAACCAGGGGTCAGCGGCAGTACGCGGCGTGAGGCGGCGCGGCTGGCGGCTTCGGGGCAGCATCAGTGAGGAGAGCCCACAGAGCCCCAGCTGGGGCCCGGTCGCATCGGAGAGCGAGCTGAACTGAAAACGGACGAGCACAAAGGGCAAGTGCCACACCCGCCCAGCCCGACCGCAAGGGCTCCCCGGATCAGGTGGGTCCATGTGCCTTGGTCCTTGTTCTCGTAGATCTGCCCCATCCGGGGGAGCCAATGGTGCTGCTCGCGCGACCCGGTCTGTGGGCAACCGACATGAACAATGGGTGTCGGGTATCACGGCCAAAGAGAATTGACCGAATGTGAAAACTCACGCGGAACGCGGCACGCCGTGGTGGTGCTGTTTTGTCGTCGCCTTGGGATCTTGGTTGTGCCGGGGGCTACGCTACAGTGCATGCCGCCGACGACAGCGATGTGCGCGAGGTTCCGAGCTGCTGTCTCCGAGCTGCCATGCAAGTCCGGCAGAGCAACCGGACCACCCGCAAAGTCGGCGTCCGAATTTTACCTACGACATGTCTGATGTCTGTGGTGGACGCCCATGCTCGCGTATCAGCTCCAGACACCACTGCGATCCGGGGACACATTCCAGCGTCGTCGCGCCAAGCGCCGCACTGAGCCCAATCCCAGATCTCGTTTAGAACAGGCTGTCAGCGCCAGAGCGTGATAGGCCAACCCGTCGCCTTTGATCGGCTTTCCTGGAACGGCGCGTTATCACGGGAGAGTTAGGTGGGGAAGTAAGTGGGGAGCAGGCATGTGGGCCGTACATCCTATACCGGTGCCTCTGTGCCACCTCCGAGATCGCACCGTGTCCAGTCCGTGCAGAGCGGACGGCGTCCACTCATAGAATCGCAGCGGCGGCTACCACTGCCGCCAAGGCACTCATCACGGTCGCAAAGGTACCACAGGCGACAGCCGCGCTCTTGTCGGTTTTATCGCCCATCACGGCACTGCTAAAGCTCGGCGAGGCGGGCCACGACGCCGAGCTCTCTTGAGCGGTGGTTGGCGGCGCAGCCACCGATCCGTTGGCGTTCATAAACGACGAAAACCCCAGAGTCGTGCCGTTCGCATCCAGCGCGCGCGCCTGGAATACCTTGGCCCCAGCAGAGACCCGCACCTCCGTCTCGAACCCGGTGCGGGGGACTTTTGCGAGTGGGGTCGTGCTCGATGTGTCATTCCCGCCGAGTATCTGCCATGCTGCCACTTCGGTCGCACCATTCCAGCTCATGTAGGCCGAGCCGTTGACGAGTGCCAGGCTGGGGTCCGTCTTGGGGTACCCCACCCATTTGGCGCGCTGGGCGCGGTAGGACTGCACCTCGCCGAGATTGACACCAAACTGTGCGCTCCACAGCAGCGTGGCATTCACGGCCGAGGCTGTCGCGTCTCCCTCGGACGTGTTGTACACCCCCGTGCCGTTGGTGAGGTGATCCCCGTTGGGAGAGTACTCTGACAGATACGGCTGGGCGCCCCACTGCGCGAGCCACGTCCCCTCTGGCTGGAGGTCGAAGGAGCCCTGGGACACGCTGATCGTGTGGTTGAACGGAAGCGCCTGGAGCGCGAGCGTTGCGGTCTTCTTGCCATGGTCCAGATTGAGCAGCACCCCGCGAGACGTCGTCTTGTTCATCACGCTGCCGCCCTTGGGCCACGTCGCGCCGCCATTGTCGAACAGGCTGATCGAGTTGTTGTCGCGGAAGCGCGCAAAGTGCTGCCACTGGAACTCGGCACCGGGCCCCATGGCGAAATCCGACTTTTTGCCGCCCAGGCGCCAGAGAACCTTCCCGCTCCTGCCGTCGATGTAGTAGATCGTGTGGCAGTGTCGCGACGAGACGAGAAAGTTGCCGTGGTCGTCCTTGTCTATCGCGTTGATGTGCTGATGTCAGCCCGGCCACGAAGGAGCGCACAAAGTAGTCCCACGGGTTCTGCGCCGTCGTGCCCGTCAGCGCCGGGGTGGTGTATGACTCGTCCGGCTGGACATGGTCGAGCGAGCGCCACGTGAACAACGCCTTGCCGGTCGCAATATCGATCTCCTGCGCGTAGCAGACACGAATGGAGTTGGCAGACGAGTTGGACGGAACCCCGTACGCGCTGGCGTTGAAGGCCTCCGTGGCGTACACTGTCACGAGTGCCGTGTCGTTCTTGGTGACGCGGTACTCGTGAAAGTCGGAGCCGGCCTCGAGGATGGTCGAGGTACTGTCTCAGCTAAACCCAAGGCGGAGCTCACAAGTTGGCCACGACAGTGTACGTCTGGTCCAGGATGAGATTGTGCCCCCTGCCCTGTCCCGGGACAGGCATGATGCCCTGCCAGTGCGCAATGACAGGGTTGCCCTGGTACGTGCTCGGCGTAAAGGTCATGGACGGGCCGTACTCGGACCCGTCCCACACGAGCTCGCCGTGCTCGTCAAAGATGTACCCGCCGGGCCTAGTCGTGTTGGTACCCCATGGCGTGAGGAAGACGAACTTGTGGGACTTGGACGGCGGAAAGACGTGAAAGTTCCACTCGACGCTGGGGTCAGAGAGCGAGACTGCGGACTCACGGAGTAGACTTGGACGAGTGGAAGTGCTGGACCGGGTTGGGTCCGAGGGCGCCAGAGTGGTACTCGTCCGACGAGTTGAGATAAACCGCCGCTGCTGCGGGCAGAAGGGGGAGGAGGGCGACTAGGGCTTGGAGCATTGTGGCTGGGGGTCTCCGGGGAGCAGAGAGTAGCCTTTATGCGTCTCATGATACCCCCATCTCGGTGTCGTCCGTTGTCTTGCCCACTGGGCAGGCCGCCGGCCCCGCAGTGCACACAGCGGCCCCGCGGCCATTCGTGATGCCCCCGGGGACTGGCGTCGACGTGCTGATCGCTGCCATCCCGCCGCGGCCCGTTGCTGGCTCGTGTGGTCGAGTCCATTCGTAATGTGTAGAGTTAGGCTGGGGGAGTCATAATTCCAGCAGTTACTCTTCCAGATTCCCGGCGAGCGGGGTGTCACGAGGTGGGTTAGTAGCGGATGTCCACTTGCGATATCCTACCAGCCTCTTCACCATGGAGGGTAGATGGCGGAGGGCTGCCTGGAATAGCAAGCTGCCGATTTGGAATGGCCTCGGGTTCCTATCTCGGACTCGGCGCTCCCGAGGTCAGTGCAGCGGGGTGGGCAGCTGGGAGTCGGGAGCTACGGTCCACCGAGTGCTCCTCGGGAGAATGAGCTGCTTAAATGGAGAGCACAAAACGCGATATTCTGGGACTGTCGACTCGGATGATACTCGGGTACATGCCGCCAAGACAACCCTAGCTGCCCGGTGACTGCCACATCTTGTCTCCTCCACATTCTCATCAAGCTCGATCTGAGAGGTATCCGAACGAAGTCCGAAGATCTGTCAGGCGCCGCACTGCTCACCTCACAGGCGAAGAGATATACCCTCGCCGCTGACGCCTCACTTGTTCTCACTGAAGCAATCTCACCATGCCCTCTCAGACCAGTACGCACCTACCCCAACGCGCTCACACAGTCCCCGTGACATTCGTCTGCGACTCGTGGACCGAGACGCCCGTGCCGGGCTTCGACGGGCGCGTGGCGGTCCTCGACGGCAAGTTTGTGGGCGAGATGGCCGGCAGGGCCACGGGGTGCTATGTCTTGTATCCGTCCAGACTTCGCTGCTGACGCCAGATCGCAGCATGCCGTTGACCCCGAGACGTGGTCGTTCAGTGAGTCCAAGCGTCGCCACCGCTTACGCAGACGCACAGTGGGCGTTTGATGGCACGCTGCAGGGCAAGCCGGCGAGCTTTGTGATGCACAAGCAGGGGACCCAGACGGGCATGCACTTTCAGAGCGTGGTCAAGGTCATCCCCGAGACGGTCAAGTGGGTTTCGACTCTCTGGGTCTAACCGCAGGGGCGACATCAAGGGCCTCACGGGCACGCAGCACTGGGACATCCCCGAGGCCGGGCCGGGCGCGAGCGCGGACGCGACGTTTACGTTTGAGATGGAGTGAAGGGCTGGACTTGAGGCATTAATGGGCAATGGCATGTACAACAGATCAGAACACATACACCTGGTCGTCCGGCAGCGAGATGCCGCGCTCGCGCACGGCGCAGTGCAGATCGCGCAGGTGCTTTCTTCTGTCAGCAGGGAAGGGCCAGACGTACTTCATGACGGCCGTCATGGGCGGCGGGCCGCAAAGGAGGACCTTGACGTCGTCGTGCGGCGGGAGGTTGTTCTGGATGTGTTCCTTGGTCACGTAGCCGATGCCGCCGGTCCAGTGCTCGGGCGCGTGCTCGAGGACATACTGGTGTCAGGCCACTACTGCTTGACGCACAAAGGCCTTGAACCGCCCGCGCGACTGCTCCTCCAGCAGAGTGAGCTCGTTCCGGAGCACTGCATCAGATCACTCTCCCGTCTTACCCACAAATGTCCTCCTCCTGGATGTTGGCGTAGATGAGGCGCAGCTGCGTCCTGTCGTCGTGGTCCAGCACACTGCTCTTGGCAATCTGGTACATGGGCGTAATGCCCGATCCGCCCGCGATCATGAGCAGGTGCCGGGCGAGGTTGGGGTGGTAGTCAAAGTTGCCCTTTGGGCCGCGGACCAGCACGGCGTCCCCGATATGCAGCGAGGCGAGGTACTGCGACACGGTCCCGTGCTCGTACGTCTTCCGTCAGCCCCCTTCTCTAGTATAACACGCCTTGACGACAATGTCAAAGTAGCCGCGCTCGTTGTCGAGCGACGTCGGCGTGTAGGACCGAATCACGCGGCGGCCGGCAATGTCCGCCGCGATGGAGATGTGCTGCCCCACCGGCAGGCCGAGGCAGTCGTCCTCGTGCGGCAGGCCGAAGCGGTACCTGCGTCAGACTTGCGAGCACGTTCTCACCTGGCAGTGTTGGGCGAGAGCTGGCTCTTGCCGATCAGCTTGAACTCGCGGAAGAGCACGGGGTGCAGCACCTCGCGCGCCGGGGTCAGTGGTGCCCAGCCCCTCGTGAGCGGGTCGGGGAGGATGGGGCGGACGGTCGCCTCGAGCCGCCGCGCAATGTGGGACGGGAGGTTGGGGTCGTGCCGGTAGTGCTGGTGTTCCGGGAGCGGCGCGACGAGGTGCGGCGCTAGCTTGGGGGGTTTGGGTTTCGGTTCAGAGGGCATGATCTGTGGTGTGATGTCGAGTGAGAGGAGGGGGCATGGTATTAACAGTGTCCAGTGCCGGCGGCATCTCCCGATCTGGGATCTTGATGGCGTCTCGCTGTGGCGCTCTGGCCGCCTTGATGCATGTCAGTGCTGTGATTGGTCGTCAGCCATGTCTTGGGGTTGTCAGTGGTCAGCGCGCACGAAGCATCGATGCGAGGTGGCCAAGTTGTTGTTTGAGACCGATTGCCGTAAGCACAGGCCAGTGTTGTGGCGGATAACTGGATGCGCGGCATCGCTAGCTCTCCATGAGCGACGAGATCTTCGCAGCCCTGCCTCGGCTGCCACTGCTGTGCTATCCAATACATTGCACGATACCAACATCCTCTAGGCCGACTTCCACTTGAACATGTCAAAATGCACGAGATGCCCTCGGACACTCCGCAGAAAAGCAGCATAAGCGACGCCGCCCGCAACAACAGCAGCATAGCTGACGACCGCAGTCCACTTGAACTGCGCCGGCGTAGCAGCAGCAAGCGTGACGGCATACTTTGCCAAATCGAACACGTTCTGCAGCGCAATCTGGAGCGCCATAAACTTGTTGCGCCGCGGGTGGCTCTCGGTCGCGAGCTGGATGAGCTTGAGCTGGCACAGGTCGAACGACCACAGGCCGACGCGGGACGCCGCAATGCCCCCAAAGAGCAGGAGCGAGTTCCACGCCGGCCCATGCTCGCCGTACTTTCCGCTGCCGACGAAGAAGGAGATGACGGTGGGGAGGAGACAGGCGGCCTCGAACCAGATCGACCACGCGCCGGCGCGCTCTAGGCCGATGCGTGATTCCAGCGCCGGCATGGCTACTGTGCCGAGAAGACCTGTGAGCACGCACAGTCCCTGCTGTCAGCTTTGGAGAGGTATACCTGACCCTCATGAGCGCGATGAACGCGTCGTCCCACCCCCGTGCGGCTTTGACGTAGGCGATAAACGTGCCGTCGTACGACAGGGTCGTGAGGTAGATGGCAGCGATTGCGAGCGAGCCTGGAGTCAGTGCTCGTCTTGCGGGGACGTACTTCCAAACACTGGGAGGTGGGCAAACTCCTTCCAATCGGCTGCTTCTCGCATGAGCCACTGCGACCACGTCGGGTGCTCCTCCTGCGTCCGAGATCTGCTGGGCTGCTCCTTGAGCACGGGGAAGCGGGCGTACACCACGCCGATCCAGACCAGCTCCGTCGCGGCCGTGGCGATGGACAAGCCCAGCAGCATCGTCGTGGCGGCAGAGTACCCCCACAGCGTCGTGAGGAGGGACACGAAGAGCTGCATCAGCGACATCTGGGGTTAGCTTACTGGTGCACAGAGCTTGGAGATGAGATCAATGCGGCGCATGTACGTGTTGAGCATGGTCAGCATGCTGGAGTCGCTCCTCGCGATGGTTGTTACCCTTCCATCAGCCCCGACACTCGGACCCGTACCAGTCCCGCTCGACCGCGACAGTGAGACCGGTGTCCGCCAGCCCGAGGCCGGCGGAGCACACGACCGTGAGCCCCAGAATGGTCCAGACGGCTGCGACGGCTGACAGCGCGGCGCGGCCGTGGAAGGCATCGCTGGCCACGGCGCGCAGGGGGCCGAATAGCACTGCGTCAGTGTTGAACATGAGTTCGCGTACCGAGAAACAAGGCATAGTTGCCCGCTTGCAGAGTCTGCCGTCAGTATGTAGGGTGAAAGGGGTTACCTTCTGAGCACCGATAGCGAACCTCACGAACGCGAGCCGCGGAAAGCGATCCACCAGCGCGCCCATGTATCCCGACAACAGCAGGCCGACCGTCTTGGTCGCAAAGCCCACGAGCGAGGCCGGCACGAGCGTGTCCCGGTACACCTCGATGAGGAAGAGGAACGCGGCAAAGTTGTACATGCCTGCGGTGAACGTGCTGATGTTAGTGCGGCTGGGGGAGGGAGTACCTCGACGCATGCTGCAGGAGGAGACAGGCGACTGCCCATTGTCCCACAGGACTCTCGACCTCGACTTCTGGCTCGTCGTCGGTGACGAGCAGCGGCTCGCGTTCTGGTGTCCTGCCGAGCGGTGTGCTCCTGCCTGAAAGTAGTGACGGCGTGGATCTGCCGGACGCCGCGACTTGTGCCGGCAAGCCCAGTGGTGTCGACATGGATGTGGTTGAAGTGAAACTGGATGGAGCGATTTGGCCGATGTCGGTATTCACCACAACAACAGTCCGCTCCGCTTCACCCCTCTCGTCTAGGTATACATTACACGACAATACAATAATCCCAACAAACAGTCTATGCTAAGTCCCATCAAACGTGACCTGCAGGTCGCCGAGCGTGGCCACGGCAACGAGCGCATTGCCCCGGCCCTCGGGGTTGGCGTACACGTCCTTGACGCTCGCATTGCCGGGATGCAGTGACCAGAGCGCGGCACCCGTGACACTGTTTGGCGCCTGGACCGCCTGGGTCATGTTGACAACATTGGCGGCAAAGAACGTGCCGTTGTTCACGTCGACGGCGCCCTGCGTCACGACGCGCGAGCGGCCGAGGCTGACGGGATCGCCAGAGTAGGGCGAGGGGTTTGGCGGGGGTAGCCGGATCGAGCCCCAGAGGTTCTCGAGCACAAAGGGGCCGACATAGTTTGGGTGCACGGCCACGTCCACCATGCCGGTCTGGGAGGAGATGAAGGAGCGCAGCGCGACGGACGGCGGGTGGTGCAGATAGGCGACAAAGATGAAGCCCTCGTTGGTCGTAAAGGACGTGTTGATAAAGTTTGTCGGCGGGGTGGCAAGCAGGATCGCAGCAGCCTTGGCCTTGGCCTTTGCTTCGGCCTCGTCGGCCCACGAGTTCCAGTCGTGGTCTTGGTCCTTGTCCTGGTGGGCTCCTAGCAACGTGGATGGGTCGATAACCGGGAGCGTGCCCGCGAGATTCCGGTAGGCTAGCCGCGACGAGCCGTGTGGCATGGGTATTGACGAAGTGACAGTGGAGCTGTTGTCGTTTGGAATGTTGTGGTCGGTCAAGATGACGTTGGCGAGGATGGTTCCCGATGTGGAATTGATGCTGAGGCTGGACGAGACATTGAACGTGCCTTGTACAGTGTTCTCGGCGCCGTGGATGGTGAGATTCTCGGCGGCAATGTAGTCTGCGACGACACCGCCTCCGCGGCAGTCGGCCCTCACTTCCATGTCGCCGATCAAGGCCACGTTCTGCCAGTTGCCTATGCGCGTGCCCATCTGGGCGAGATCGAGCGAGATGCCGGGAAAGTACACGCCGGTGGTGCTGCTGTTGACCACGCTGGGCGGGAGGCGGATGATGACATGGAACGCGGGCGTATACAGCGGGTTCAACAGGGACGGGCCCTCCGCACCGCCGTCCGTCTCCACTGGAGTGTAGATCCCGACGCCAGATCCGCCGTCTGCGCGCTCCATCTTGCATACCTGGACGACCTTTGTGAGATCGCGCCCGTCGGCGTAGCGCGCAATGACGTCGACCTTGACTACCCCCTCCTGCCCGCCGTTGATGACGGCCGGCGGGGCGTTGGAGCCGACAAACTCGACCGTGCCGGTAGCCGCCAGGCCGCGAGCAATGATATACAGCTCGTTCGAGAGGGAAGAGAGGTTGTTGTGCGTCGAGTTGAGCGGGAATGTAAACGTTGTGATGTAGTGTTTAAAGTAGGGAGAAGACACTGCAAGCTGCGTGAGGGTGCTCGACGCATTCAGCGAGGTAAAGTTGTTGCAGGAGTGCGGGCTGCCGTCGGGCGGCTTGGGGCCGTCGCGCTTTGGGACGTAGGTGAGGTTGAGATCTGGCGCCTGCCACGCGGCATTCTGTCCGCTGTGGTTCTGCTTGTCCTTCCACGGCTTGTCTTTCTGCGATTGGTTGCGGGTGTTCTGCGCTGCCGTGAACCCGGCAGCCAGCCCCACGGCCAGCGCACAAGCAATGAGGATGAGGATCAAAAGGGCGATCCACCAGCGGCGATACTTTCTCCACGTGGAGCGCGCCTCGGGGGAGACGGGGATCTTGAGGCGCGGTGGGAGGGGGATGCCGTGCCATCTCCTTTGTGCAGACGAGGCGGTGAGACCCTCCCAGTCTTTCGGGGATGGCTCACTTCCGACGACGGTGGGAGAGGAGGCGGGGATGGAGGAGACGGGCGAGTAGCGTCTCAACAGTCGTGAACGCGATGCTGTGGCGGTAGACGAGGATGACGACGACGATGCTAGAGATGAAGCGCGCTGCAGCGGTGCGAGAGACACGGCGGCGCGCTCAATGGGATCTACCGCGTCGCGAGAACGGCGCGGACCGTCGTATGGCGGCAGCGCCTCGCCGCTCCATGCCGCATAGTCGTCGGAGAACGGCCCTGCGCCGTAGGGATACGGCGAGGGCGCGGCGGGGTTGGCGTGGTAGGCTGCATGCGGGAGCGCGGGCTCGTCCAACGCGACCAGTTCACCCTCCTGAACCGTCACGAGGGACGTTGTCGACTCTGAAAAGAGACGCGGGTCCTTTTCGGGGTCGGGCGGGATGATCATGGTCGCGGGGGTCGTGGAAGTACGAGGCGAGTACTACGGCGACATGGAGTGGAGCGTGGGAGCGGCGGCGGGGTGTCGAGAACGGGACGGCGGGTGGTCGTAGAAGGGGGAGGGGAGTCGGAGGCGATGAAGAGAGCCCAGGAGACGGCCTTGAGCGTCGAAGAAGAGAGCAATGAAGAGAAATAAAACGAGATGGAGGAGTGGACGATCAAGAGGAGCGTGCTCGCCATGCGCTGTGCAGGATTGGCCGTCTCGCACGCCTAAAACTGCTCCCGCCGGGAGTTGCGCGCCTATTGTTCGTCCTTACTTGACAGTCACGTGCTGTTGTTGTTGTCGTTACTGCACCCACCATGCGCGGCGCGTTCATCGTCCTCGAGGGGCTGGATCGCTCGGGCAAGTCGACGCAGGTGGACAGGCTGCTGGAGCGGCTCAAGAAGGAGGGCAGGCAAGCGAGGGTGCAAAAGTTTCCAGGTGCGCGGCGCTCGTGGTGGCTCTGACCACAGACAGGTCGACGCCGATAGGCAAGACGATCAACGCATACCTCCAGTCGGGCATCGAGATGGACGACCATGCTATACATCTCCTCTTTGCCGCAAACCGTTGGGAGTGTGTGTGGGTGAAACGTACGAGTGGCAGCTGAAGCCAGCGCGGCGATTGAGCGCGACCTCGAGGCGGGCATCACCATTGTTGCTGACCGATACGCGTTCAGCGGTATTGCCTTTAGTGCGGCCAAGGTAAGCTCTGAAACGATGGCGTCGACTATCTGTGAAGGCGGACCTCCTATTCCATGCGCAGGTCTAACCCCAGGGCCTGCCATTCGCCTTCTGCCAGTCACCAGACACCGGTCTCCCGCTCCCCGACATCGTGCTCTATCTAACCCTCACGCCCGAGACGGCGGCCCAGCGCGGCGCATATGGTCAGGAGCGATACGAGTCGCTCGAGATGCAATCCCGCGTGCGCTCTGAATTTGCGCGCGTCGCCGCCCTCGTCCAGATGCGGCATCCCGGGCGCTGGGTCGAGGTGCCGGCAGATGGGACGCCGGACGAGGTGGAGGCGCGCGTGTGGGCGGCCGTGCAGCCTGGTATTGAGCGGACATCAGAGGCTGTGGGGCAGTTGTGGACGGGGGGCTGGTAGTGCATGCGATCGGTTGGTAACTGCTTGCGAGCGATGTAGTGACACGCCATGCCACCTGATGATGTTCTGGTACGTATGGTCCATATACCTCCTTTCCTACCATTGGCCTATGGTCCACATACACCTCGTCCCCCCTACAGTGATGCGACATCCACCTAGCGCCGCCGCAGCATATCCAGCTCGCCCTCGCAGTCGGCAGCCAGCTTTCGGAGATCACGCGCCACATCCCCGCCAGGCGCATTGCCGAGATCACACGCAGTCGCCGCCTCCCTTAGAGCACGCACAGCCGCAACGAGCTGCGCGACGCGCGCATCCCGCCCAGCAGTGGATAGTGACCCCTGCCCGCCGTACTCTGGATCGTACGCCAGCAGCTTGGCGCGCGTGGCCATAATGATGCCCACGGTGGGATGGTTGGGCGGATGCGCGGCGCGCGCGCCGACGGCGGCGGCAGTCAGGCTGGCCACTGCTGCGTCGCGTTCTGTTGGGGAGTTTGGGGGCGTGAGCTGCAGTGCGTGCAGGCGGAGCAGCGGGAGGAGGGGATAGGAGGACGGCGGCATGAGCTCTGCCAGGCGCGGGAGGAGAGTTGCGAGTGTTCGTAATGCTTCGTCGCGGTCTGTCTCAGAGTATGCGGTGGGAAGGGCTCACCTAGCCTGCCCTGCGCATCTTGGACAATCAGATCCTTGGCCTCGTTCACCATCTGTCGCAGCGGCGGGACTGCGACGGTGAATGTCTCTCCGCACGCACAGCGGACTGTCGCGTCGCCTGAATGTCGCAGGTCTGTTGTTAGCAGTGCCGGGGGACAATCCACCTGGCATCCTTCCGCTACCATTCGCCTTGCACCCGGGGTGGATCAGACTCCAGCGGGGGTCGAAGAACGCCGAATCGGCGTTCTTGGCGCACAGCCCACAGTCGCACGCGAACCCGTACCGCTCCTCCAGCTCGCACTGCCGGTCGGCATACGGTGACGACACGTCAATATATGACGTGAGCACCTCGTCGCCCGCCTGGATGTCCTGGATCGCCACGGCGCACATCTCTTTCCCGCCTTTTGGGAAGACGATGACCGCGTTGGGCCAGCACGAGTGGTTGAAGAGCGCAAAGAACGGCGAGGTCGCGACGCCAATCGATGACATGTCGGCTGACGCGAGCGTGAACGAGTTGAGCCCAAACTGGTGTCAGTTACGACGCAAGGGGACATACCGCAGAGCAAACGTCGAGCAATTCCCCAGCGCGCGTGAAGCCAAACTCGGCCATGTCGACAGGGTGCAACATGTCGGGATCAGAGCTGGGAACAGCTGCGCCAAGGTAGTGCAGCAGGTGCTGGACCTGGCGGCCGAGGCGCATGCCCTCGTTCTCGTCCATGCCTTTGGTATCTGGGTCAGCTCGGCCCAGGGTTCACCGTACGCGACTCCATGGCAGCCACTTTCGCCCACTGTCGTCAGCGCTGCATGACGTCCCACGCACCCAGTCAGGATCACGCCCGTTGGCGTCCCGGAAGCTCTTTCTCGCCCAGCACAGGCGCGCCATGGCCCGCGCGGCCTCGTCGGGCACCCACTCCAAGCTGCCACTCTTGGCCTTGTCCACATGCATCTTGGCCCACATGCCGCGCAGCCGTTTAAGAGCGGCACACTCGCTCTTGTGGCTCGGCCAGTCGGCTTTCTGGCATACAGAGGAGCAGTAGAACGTGGCCTTGCATGCCGCGCAGCGCGACACTTTGCGCGGCTGGAAGCAGGCGCTGCAGTGGTCCGAGATGTTGGTTGATGGGCGGGCGAGCACGGCGGTCACGGGGAGCGTCTTTGCGATTATGGAGCCTGGCGTTAGTGGGATAGTATGCGTGGCTCACCAGCTGCGATGGCCTGTTTGGCGTACAGCCCTCGGCCGTGCTGAGAGGTCGCTCGGACCTGTAATGGGGTGTTGGCCAGTTCCGCGGCGAAGAGAGCTGAGGCTGCGGGGTCTGTCCAGCTGGAAGCGACCTCGATGGAGCCTGTCGTTGCTTTCAGCTCCGCTTCAGACTCGAGCCGCCCAGCCGGGCGTTCCAGCTGAACGGCGGCCATCTTGGTGTCGAGCGCAGCCTCAGCAGTGGAGGCTTCAGCGCCGTCACTCGCTGGCGTTCTCTCCTCCACGACCTTGTTGCTCGCTGTCACGCTCTCCTCGCCCACTGGCACTCCCACCCCCCTCCTTGGAGCCTGCCTTGCCTGCCTCTTGTTGCGGAGTGTCTCAAAGGACGACATTGTGGAAAGTCAAGAGGAGGATGTGCCTGACGTCAATACCTCCACTTTTCGAAACGGCCGAAACGACAAAGTCGCCAATGTCGCATTGTTCAAGCTTCAAGCCATAGCAGCGTGCTGGATACTGAAGCCAGGCTGCTCATGGGGCGACTGAAGAACGGAGCTCAAGATAATGCCCAAGGCATCGTTGGAATCCCACGCGTTGGCCCAGCAGGTGTAGGTGTTGGGAAACTCGTATTGAACGTAACAACTGCAGGACACTACGACTATAAGCCCAGCCCGACTGGGGTGAGCTCGTTCGGCTTCAAACAGCATTCCAGCAAGTATTTCTGTCTCAGTGGAGCGGTGAGTAACCACCGTGGAGCAGCCGCGGCTGGAACCAAGACAATTCCGGAAACAAGTCGCTCCGCCAGCTGGCCCCACAGCCACTAACCCCCCAACGTCATAAAAACGCCTCTATCAACCAGAGTCGGTACCCAAAACTCGATAGCTCGCTGTGGCTCAATTGCCCACGTGCGGGAAAAGAGCTCATGACGTCGTAATACTGCAAACGAGGAGCGTGTCCGCCAATGGCTCGCCTGCCGCAGTCGCGTCGAGCGGGACTCTGCAGGGATCAAGACGATGACGACGATGGGGGCCTGGTTCCGCCGTTCTGGTGCACCGGGCGGGCTCCATCTCTGCTGATGCCTCACCCAAACCCGCTCACATTTCATGACATCACTGACTCTTGGAGGTACGCCGCGCTCGATGACATCACGGGAATACCGCTGGTGGCGACCTCTTAAGGCGGCCAGCGTGGTGCATGCTCTTGCTTTTTCCCAACAGCTGGGTAGCACTAGACAACAGTGAGTGGGTGGGGGGAGGATCTACTGGGACGAGTGGACTTCAGTGGCACTCGTGGTCTTGTGGCACTGTGGCGTCGCATGTGGCACGGCATGTGGCACTTTGACGCCCCACTCCATACTCCCCTCCCTCTGTAGCGTAACATCTCTGACCCCAGTGCAAACCCACACAAGCATCGGCGAGAATCCCGTATCGGGCGGCGTCACCTCGGCCGCCCGCGGCGCAGAGATGGAGGCAGACGTCCAGCGCAAGATAAAGATGTGGGGCGTCATCGAGGCATTCCGCGACGGGTGCGTTCCAGTCCTCCTACCCCCCTCTGACTCCAGACGCCTCCCTGGCAACGACCAGATCGACCACGCACTCAAGTATGCCCAGAACCACTCCCCCGTCCCCACGGAAAAGCTCTCCCCCGAAGGCAAGGAGCTCGTCGACGACGTCCGTGAAATCATCGGCACCATGCGCGACATGGTCCGCGAGAAGAACGGCGACGAGCTCATCCAAAAGACCCTCTGGCAGAGCTGGGGGATGGACCTCAGCCACGCAAAGCAGGGCGGTGTGACCCCCATCTCCAGTGCCGGCGCCAAGCAGGACGCCGACGTCGCCGGCAAGCACCTCCGTGTCCTCGCGACCCTCTTCCTCACCAACGGCGAGGTCCGTAAACTTGTATCAGACCTCGGCCTCATTGGCCGTGACATGTTTGCGACCGCGGCAGTCAAGGCCGCCGACGCAGCCCGCCCCGACGAGCAGCGTCTCAACCAGGTAGACCAGCCCGCGCCTGACAAGACCTGGATCGGCGCCGACGGCCAGCGTCTCGGCCCCAACGACACCCCCGAGCTCCAGATGAAGGCCGCCGACGGCAGCCAGATCCGCTACAACCCCAAGGACAACCCGCGCGACGCCCAGATGATCGACGCGGATGGTAACAAGAAGTCGGCCGGCGAGGCCTACGACCAGTACCAGGACACCAAGCAGCAGGTCCGCGACACGGCCACCCAGGCCGGCCAGCAGGGCCTCCAGGGCGCCCGCGACACCCACCAGCAGGGCGGCGGCCTGGGCCAGGCCGTCCAGGAGGCCGGCAACCGCGCCGCCTCTGGCACTGGTAACAACCAGCAGGGCGGTGGCCACGGTGGCGCCCTCTCCGCCGCCGCTGGCGCCCTTGCCGGCGCCGCTGGCGGTCAGGCTGCTCACCAGCACGGCCAGTCCTCTGGTCTCGGCCAGACCGGCCAGCACTCGTCTGGTCTTGGCCAGCAGTCGTCCCTCGGCCAGACCGGCCAGCACGGCCACTCGTCGCTCGTCTCCGAGCAGCGTGCGCCCGACTCCAACCTCCAGCGCTCCGACATTGGCGCCGGCACCCACCAGCAGCAGCAGTACCAGAGCGGCCACGCCAACCCGACCGGCCAGGCTGGCCAACAGTTCTTCCCAGGCCAGGAGGAGTTCATCCCCGGCCAGACCGGCAGCCACTCTGGCCTCGGCCACACCGGCACTGGTGCCGGCCTCGGCGCCGCCGCTGGCGCCGGCGCTGGTGCGCTTGCTGGGCACCACCAAGGCCAGTCGCAGCTTGGCTCCACTGGCTCTGGCCTCACTGGCCAGCAGTCCACCGGCGGCCTCACCGGCCAGCACTCCGCCGGCCTCACCGGGCAGTCTGGTCTGAACCAGCACTCGACCCTCGGCCAGACCGGCCAGTTCGACCAGCCCGGCCACTCCGGCCAGTACAACCAGTACAGCCACACCAGCGCTGGTGCGCCTACCACCCATACCGGCACTGGTGCCGGCCTCGGCGCCGCTACTGGCGCCGGCGCTGGCGCACTCGCCGGCCACCACCACGACCAATCCCTCGGGCAGCAGTCGCACCTTGGTCAGACTGGCAACCTCGGCCAGCAGTCCACGCTCGGCCAGACCGGCCAGCACTCCAATCTCGGTCAGACCGGCTCGACTCTCGGCCAGCAGTCCACCCTCGGCGACGACCAGAACCGCGGCCTCGGCCAGACTGGCCAGACCAGCTCCAGCCACGGCTACGGTGCCACTGGCGCCGGTGCCCTTGCCGGCGGCGCTCTCGGCGCTGGCGCGCACAGCGCCTACCAGGGCCACCAGCAGCAGCAGAACCAGCAGCAGTACCAGCAGGGCCAGCAGCAGGGCCAGCAGGTTGCGCAGCAGGCTCAGCACCACGCGCAGTCGGTCGACCAGTACCGCGACCCGAACGCGCCCATCGGCACGCAGGCGCAGCAGCTCAAGCAGGGCCTGAAGGAGCACGCCAACAACGACCCCCAGGCGCAGCAGGCGCACAACCAGGCGTACGGTGCGTACGAGAATGTCAAGAACAAGATTCCCGAGCAGCACCGTGAGCGTCTCGCGGCTGGCGTCGACACGACCAAGGAGATTGTGCACGACGCGTTCCCGCCCGAGCGCCGTGAGCAGTTCATCTTCCGCCTCAAAAAGGTGCTCGTCGAGGTGCAGCAGCACAAGGACTACTACGAGGCCATGTCGTGGCTGCTGGACGCGTTTGAGCGCTACCAGGGCTACGGCGAGCATGTCGCCAACAAGGGCCAGCAGGCCACGCAGCAGGCTGCCGGCGACAAGCAGGCCGCGACTGCCGTGTCCAACTTTTTCACCGTGCTCGAGCGCTTTGCCAACGGCCGCAGCCTCGGCCCCGTGCGCCGCTGTGTCGACCAGCTGTACAAGGACGCTGCCAACGACCCCGAGCTCCGCCGCTGGTGGCAGCAGACGGACGAGTACATCCATGCCATCCTGCTCGAGCCCGGGTATGTCATGGAGGACTCTAGCACGGAAGAGGGCAACCAGATTGTCGAGCGCGGCAAGGCCTTTTTCACGCAGCGCTACAAGAACGAGTGGGACCAGCTGTGGACCGAGTCGGTCCACTGGCTCAAGGCATTCAACGAGGACCCGCTCAACCGTCGCTTTGGCGAGGACTGGAAGCGGCTCACCAAGGACCTGCTCTTCAACGAGGAGGGCAACCTGTCCGTCAAGCCCAAGCTGTGGAACGACATCCGGCACGTCATCCTGCCTTCGCTCATCCAGCACATTGGATATATTCCCATCCCGCGTGCCGAGTACGTCGAGGACGGCAAGCTCGAGCTGGTTATTGAGAACCTCATTCTCTCGGGCCCCAACCTGTTCCCCAACATCATCGAGGTCGAGAACCACAACTACCTCAAGTTTTCGCCGTACGACAACATCCGCGACCGCAGCCACCACCGCTTCCGCGTCGCGCTTGCGCAGATCCACGCCGACATTCGCGACGTGCGCTTTGCGTTCCGCAAGAAGGGCGGTTTCCCGCGTATCTCGGACAGCGGTATTGCCGACGTCGTGATTGCGCGCCAGGGTATCTCGGTGGACATTGAGCTCGAGACGGTGGAGAACCGCTCCAACTCGGTCTTCCGCGTGCGCAGTGTCGACACCAAGATTGACCAGCTCTCGTTCAAGATCCGCGACTCCAAGCACGACCTGCTGTACAAGTTTATCAAGACGGCGGCGACCAACACGATCAAGCGTGCTATTTCGTCGGCAGTCGAGAGCGCGATCCGCGGCGGCCTCGACTACATTGACGAGCAGCTCGCCGAGGTGCGCAACACGGTCAACGAGGCCAAGGAGAGCGACGAGACGACGCGCAAGGAGGCCCTCCAGGCGCTGTACAAGCGCAAGAAGGCCGAGGCGGAGGAGGCAAAGGCCAAGGCCGACGAAAAGCCCGGAGAGTTTAAGATTATCACGGACCGCGACCAGTCCATGCTCCCGAACATGACGCAGAGCGAGGAGGGCTCGATCGCCGAACGTATTTGGAAGACCGAGGACGCTGCACGCTCGGGCAGCGACTGGCACTCGCCCGCGTTCGCCATCACCGGCGACCAGCGGCACCCGGCCGTCACCGGCCACCACCACCCGCAGGCCACCCCCGGCGCCGCGCAGGGCAAGTCCCTCTCGGCCAACCTTGGCCAGGCGCAGGAGCAGAAGACGCAGGAGATGCGCGACAGTGCGCGCGACACGGCCCGCAAGGCCGAGAATGTCGGGGACCGTGCGGCAAACTATTAAGTGGGGAGTGTAGTTGTTTAGTAGGATATAGTAAATGAACGTGACCAGTGAACGCCGCGAACGCACTGAGCGGTGTGAACGAGTGAGGGGCATCCTTGGGGCGTGAGCGAGTGAGCGGTGTGGGCTACTGCAGGCGTGAGCGCGTGAGTGGGCGGTGTGAGCGGAGTGAGCGGCGTGACCGGTGAGAACGGGGGGTGGAAGAACAAGTAAGCGGTGTGATGCAGTGAGCCCGTGTTGAATGGGGTTGGAGCACTAACCGAGTGCATCACGGATCACACGACAGCAGCACTTGAACTCATAGACAACACCAACGACCTACGGCATCTCAACGCACATGTGCATCGTGACGGGTTCGTCGGACATGATGCTGGGGACGAAATAGATGCCGCCGCCCTTGATCCCGGTGAGCTCGCCGCTGCTGTCAGCCAGAGCCTTGCTCGACTCGTTTGCTCGACTCACGTCGCGGTCGCGGTGATGATGCGGTAGTTGCCCTCCGCGCGTCCGTCCGTGTTGCGTCCCCAGTCGAGCGCGCAGAACGTGCCCTTCTTGCCGAGCACTGTGCCGGAAAACACCTGCTGGCCGTCTGCGGTCAGATATCTCGCGCCGCGTCCAGCTTACTCCAGGTGCTGTTCTTGAGGCAGCGGTCCTTTTCGTCGCCCGACTTGGGCTCGTGGCGCGACCTGGTGTCAGAGGGCATGCTAGGCGGGACGCACATGGTGTAGAAACTGATGGCCGTGCCCTCCATGTCGCCCTCGTACTTGCCCTCGAGACGGGCCGTGAGGATACCGCCGGGCATGGGCGAGAAGGCGTCCGACTCGAGTTCCTTGTGTGACCAGTTGGTCGTTGTGAACTTTGGGTTGATTTCTCGAGTCAGCGTGATGGGGCGGGGGCGTACTTGTTCCGTCTGGGACCGACATTGTGAGGTGGTTAGATGGTCAGATGGTGGTCGCGGGTTGGACTTGGGTCTTGGCGGACCCAATATATAACACCCTCTGGACATGCGACATCCAGGTGACATCCAGGTGACAGACGTCCCGTCACCCCCGCTACCGACCGTATGCGACGTGGGGCGCCGGAAAACTGCCCGTCCGGGGCATGTGCCGCACGGAACAGATCTGGGTCGCGCGTCGACGCCATGCACCGCGTGGCGCGACAAGTTGACGGTGGTCGAGCCAGCCACTCGTGGCTTGTGGCTTCCGAACAACGAGCAGCACGGATCCCATGGGAACACGTTCGTCGCCTACAGCTACTGAATCCACAGTCATCCCCAGAGACAGAGCCCAGCCAAAGCCCACGAAGAGCAGGTCTACGACCTAGCCCCTGTGGTCAGCTACACTTCAGACCAGTACACGTCGGACCAGCACCCACTAGGCCTTGGCGGTGTGGCACACGGCCTCGATCTTGTGCCCGTCGAGGTCGATCACGAACGCGCCATAGTAGCCTGGGTGGTAGTGGGGGCGAAGACCCGGGGCGCCATTATCCTTGGCGCCGGCCTTGATAGCAGCGTCGTAGAACGCGTCGACAAGCTCCTTGCTCGACACTGTAAATGCGACGTGAGTCGCGCTGCCTACCCCCGAGCCAGCACCAGGGCACTGCGTGATCCAAAAGGTGGGGATACCGTCGCGCCCGAAACCGCAAGCGACCCCCTCGACGGGTTCCATGACGTGCGCGGCGTTGATGGTCGGCAGGACGGCGTTGTAGAACGCCTTGGCGCGGGCAAAGTCTGCGACGGTGATGCCAATGTGGTCGATCATGACGGTAATGGTGAGGAAGAGAAAAGAGGTGGTGAGGACGACATTTTATATGGCGAGGAATGCGACGAGGAAGGTGGTCCGTGCGGAGGGAAGGTGGTCCGTGCAACAGCTGATGACGGTTGACGGTGCACGGAACAGAGTTGCTCCTATCCGCGGAGACGGACAGATCTCCGTCTGGCAAAAGTCGCTGGAGTCTAGTGCAGTGATCTCCTGGTGCTCTGGCTCCTCGGCTCCTCGAGCTCATCAACGGCAGTCTCGTCGACGCTATGGTCCCACAGCGTGGTCAAAGAAGAGACGGGGTCCAGAGCAGAACAAGTCGGCTACAACAGCGGTTTGACCGGCGGCGGCGAACGCCGAGATCTAGCCCACCCAGCTCTCACCTGCGCCTCTCACCACCTCACTTGCACCACTTAAACATGCTCACAGCAATGACCAGGTCCAGCACCAGGAGCAGCATCGCCGCCGCAGCGCGCATAAATACCACAGCGCGGCACCTCTCCACGTCCCCCGTGACGCGCGATGTGCGGAGCCTCACAGTCTTTGGCGCGGGCAGCATGGGGTCGGGCATCGCGCAGATCGCCGCCCAGGCGGGCATCAAGGTCACCATGACGGACGTGAGCGACGCTGCGCTCCAGTATGTCCTCTGGAAAGCTGAGAGTTAACCAAAGGAACGGCCTGGGGGTCATCCAAAAGTCCCTCGCGCGCGTGGCCAAGAAGAGCGCGCCAGGGGACGTGGATGGCTTTGTGCAGCGCACCCTGGCTAATATCTCCACCACCACGGACTCGTGCGTACCCCCTAGAGTGAGCTGACCGCAGCACGGCCGCGGTCAAGGATACGGACCTCGTCATCGAGGCCGTGGTCGAAAACCTCAAGCTCAAACAAGAGCTGTTCGCCAAGATGGACCGCGAGGCCAGGTAGCCTTCCGCGCCGGACGAGACTGATAGCAGGCCCGACACGATCTTTGCGTCCAACACCTCCTCCCTGCTCGTGCAGGACATTGCGCAGACGGTGTCCGCCGAGCGCAAGACGCGCTTTGGCGGGCTGCACTTCTTCAACCCCGTGCCGGTCATGAAGCTCGTCGAGGTCATTCGGACGCCGCAGACGAGCGACGAGAGCTATGCGATTCTCCTCCGGTTCGCGGAACAGTGCGGCAAGACGAGCGTCAAGGCCAAGGATGTCCCGGGGTGGGTCTAGCATGGTTCTGCATCGAGCTCCCTCGCCGCTGCTGATCCCAGGTTCATCGTCAACCGCCTCCTCGTGCCTTACAAGCGTACGCCCACAAAATACATCTCTGACTCCAGTCGAGGCCGCGCGCATGCTCGAGCGCGGCGACGCGACCGCCGAGGACATTGACACGGCCATGAAGCTCGGCGCGGGGTACCGTGAGTCAACACAGCGTGCGCCAACTGACAACAGCCATGGGGGTTAGCTATTCACGTAAGAGAGCTGACGACAGCCGTTTGAGCTGTTTGACTATGTCGGGAATGGTGAGCGGTCGGGGCAGGTTGGTCCGGCTTGAGCTGCGGATGAGACTGCTCTACTCTGTTTCTCCCTCGAGCCGCTAACCGCAGACGTAACCGAGTTCATCTCCCAGGGCTGGGTCGAGTACGCCGACCGCGGCCTGCTCCCGCGCGAGCTCTGTGCGCCCGTCCCGCTGCTCACCAAGCTCGTGGCCGAGGGCAAGCTGGGGCGCAAGAGCGGTGCGGGTTTCTACGACGTGCGCTCCCCTTTGTTCAGAACTGACAGCAGTACTCGGACGACAAAACCAAGAAGCGCGGCTAGCCCCAGACTGAGCACCATGCAATGTGTACACTACAACTTATGTCAATTATCCACGGACCTCTTTTTGCGCGCCTCGGCCTGCTGCGCCGCTGTGCGGATACTCACGCCGCCCCCGCGGTTCTGCTGCACCTGGCGGAAGAGGGTCATAAAGTCGTCGAGCGACGGCTCGTCCTTGTCCTTTTTCACTGGCGCACTGACCACGCGGCGGGATACGGGCCGCAGGGCGGCCATGGGCGACGGCGGCGTGGTGGGTGTCGACGCCGTGGACGAGGGGCTGGTCTGGGCGCGCGAAGACAGGTTGGACGGGGAGAGGAGCGGCGACGTGGAGGGCGAGGGTGTTGGCGGAGCCAGTGATGGTTTGGCGAGCCCGATAGGGGGCGCGGTGGCAGACCGTGTCGTCCGCGCTGGTCCTAATGGCTCGGACGGACGGCGGGGGTCGGCTTCTGCAGCGGAAGAGGTGGAGAGCGGCTGGTTCTCCTCCTCGCTGTTGTGCGAGGCAGAGGAGAGCGCGGGTTGCGGTTCTACAGTCCGTGCTGCTGGTTCTGGGGCATCGGTGAGGACGGTGGGAGTTTGGGGAGGCGGGGAGAACTCCACAGGCTGCTTGGTTCGCCGAGCTGGCGAATCGGGAGTGTCGGGGACATCAGACGCGCGCTCGCAGGCGTCGACCGGCGCTGCCTCTTCGTGGGAGTCGACCAGCACCGTAGGCGCTGTCGGCGGCGCCTTATCCCGAGGGACATCCTCCGCCCCTGCGGCCGTCCCAGTCCGCAGCCCAAGAGCACTCTCCCGCCCGCTAGGTCTATTGGCCTGTGGTGGCATCAGCTGTGCGTCCGTTCCGACGATCTCTCGTTGGGCGTCCCCGTTCGCAGCGCCGCGGGACCCGCCCGTGGCGGCAGCAGCCTCGCACTGCGCCTCGGCACCCACTGCCTCCTCTGGCTCCGCACCGATACCAATATCCGACTCGGCCCTCGAGGTTTGCTGGCGATACGCGCCGTCCTGCTCGTGCAGATGTTGTTGGAAGGCAGCATACTTTGAAGGGCCACCGAAGCCATTTGCGCGCACGTCGTCGACGCGGTCCTGGTCCTCGTGGGCCGCCTCCTGGGCCGCCTCCTGGGGCCTCTCTCCGGTCGTCTCTCTCCCAGTCCTCTCAGCCTGCCCCTCATTGCCATCGCCACCCTTCTCTTGCCCAGCCTGCTCAGACTCGTCCTGGCCCTCCCGCTCACCCGCCCTCTCCTCCCCTTCATCGGCGCCCTCGTCGCCCTCCTGCTCCGTCTCCTGCTGACCCTCCCGCTCCCCAGCCCGCTCCTCCGTAACCTCGGCCTGCGCAACGTTGCCCTCCCCCTCATCGCCCGCAGCCTCGCCGCCCCGCTGCCCCTCTCGCTGATTCAGCGCCGTCTCCTCGCCCGTACCCGCGATCCACTCCCTGCCGCCCGGCACGCGCTCAAAGCCCGAGTCCAGCTCGCCCGGCCGCCTAAACACCTCTGGCACGGCCGACGCGGCCGTCGACGGGGCAAGTTCGGGCCGCCCGACCTCTGCCCCGTTCGAGATCTCCGGCATGCCTTCAGACTTGATATCAGCGGTAGTGGACGAGGGCAGCGCGTGCGTTTCGGGGTTCGCGCTGCTGTGGTCCTCGAGCATGAGCTCGGGGTTGCCTGTGAGGTGTGTCGGCAGAGCGGTCAGCTCGGGATTGGCGCCGCGCATGGTCCGCCAGTCGTCCTGTTCGATGATCGCCAGCGCGGCCTGGAGAGTCGGTTCGAGCGTGTCGGGCGGCATCTCTTGTGGTCCACCGTAGGCAGCATAGCTCTCACGCTGCGCGGGCACAGCGGACGTGGGTGGGGGTGTGGATGACGCAAAAGGCAATGTAGACGAAGATGTGGGCGAAGCGCCGACGTCGGCGGATGACGCGGGGGCGGCGAGGGGTGCGGCGTGCTCACCCCGCGCAGCGTCATCACGACCCCGCACGGCGGGGTCGCGCTCAAGCTGGCTCGGAATCGCCCCGCCCTCCCGTTCAACGGGCAGCATGCTGAGGCGGCTCGACCGGCGGAGTCGGCCCAGCGAACCGTCTGGCGTGCGCATCGCGCTCGGCGGCGCCGTGTACGCGTCAGGCGGGCGCGCGCTCCGCGTCGTCTCCTGCACGTCCTCGCGCCCGCCGAGATCTGGCGCACCGGCATTCGAGTCCAGCGCCGCGAGCGTGTCCGTGAACGCGCCAAACTCGCTCAGCTCCTCCGGCGCTCGGGGCTGGGGCTGCTTGAAGTCTGGCTGCTTGGGTGCTGGCTGCTTGAGGGCCGACTTGGTGCTCGCGCGGTGTGTCCCATTAGACGCATGCTCGTATCCGGGCCGCAGACTGGGGTGCGGACTCGGGCTTGGACTAGGGCTCGGACTCGCTCTGCCCACACTGCTGCCGCTGCCCGCGTTGAGGACGGTCACTTCCACCGGCCGCGCAAAGCGGCTCACTATTGCTGGCAGGTCGCGCGGCAGCGGCGGGACGGGCGGCACGTCCTTTTCTATCGGCGGGGGTATGCCTGATACGGACGCGGCGCGCGGACGGGGCAGCTGGGGCGGCGGCGTCTTGTCCTTGCCGCGGAGGGAGGCGAAGAACGACTTGCGCCGGCCTGGGGTCAGTGGGTGTGGGGGGGGGGGGCAGAGGCTGGGCTGAGTCCAGGTAGACGGACAGTAGTAGCCTCAGAGCAGAGAGCCGCTAGGCCACCAAGACACCCCTCGACGCGACTCACGGACCTCCTTCGGCGCGGGCTCGCTCGGCGCGTATCCTGTCGCGCTGCCCGGCGCAAAGCTACTCGGCGGCGGACGCTCGCTGGCGGCGGTGGTGTTCCTGCGCTTCTTGAGCCACTTGAACGGCATCGCGCATTGGAGAAGAGCTACAGAGGGTTGGTGTCGTGTTGGGTGGATATACTAGCAGGCACTGGTACTGGGTCAGTCACGATCCCTGGTCCCGGGGGCGGACGGGAGAGCGATGGCAGCGATGGCGAGCGCGGCGGTGATGGCGAGCGGCAGTGAGGGAGTGGGTGGTGGAGAGTGGGAGAGGAGTGCTCGGACGCGTCGACGCGAGGTGGGATCGGCGGACGGTGTTTGTATCTTCCACTTGACTAGCCCAGCAACAATGTCGACGACGGCAGCGACGACGGCGACAGCAGCGACGGCGACGACAACGACGACGGCAGCGACATGGCGAGCTCAGCATCTGCTCGCTGGTCAGTACTACAAACCGGCACTGAACCCAATCCCCACCCTCCAGCCAGGTCTCAACCATGCATCTCAACAAGGTCATTAAAAGAGCGACGTAGTGCGAGAGACTTAGACGGCGGCGGCCACAGCGGCCACGGCGCCGAGGGCGAGCGTGAGGCCAGCGGGAACGAGCGCGCCGGCGCCGCTGCCCTTGGCGGTGGTGGCAGGCGCCGAGGTAGAGCCGGCAGCGGTGCCGGAGCCAGTGCCAGTGGTGCCGCTGCCGCCCGAGCCGCCGCTGCCGCCGGTGGTGGTGCCGGCGCCGCCAGTGTAGGCTGCGGGGGGCGAGGTGCCGTTGATCTTGATCCAGAAGCCCTGGGACACGCCGAGCTTGCGACCCGAACCCGACTCTTGGAGGTAGAGGACGTAGTTTGTGCCGACGGGGTAGTTGACGGGGGGGATCTTGACCGAGCCAGTGCCACCGGGGACTGCTGTGAGTTCATGATCCTAGCACTCGCGCTCACTGTTGGTCTGGATGGTGCGGTTGCCGCCAAACGCGGTAATGTTCCAGTTGACAAGGATGAGGTCGGAAGGCGACGAGACGGGGTTCCAGATGGCCTGGTTCTCGATGCCGTTCACCCCTGGTATTAGTATGGCCCTTGGGAGTGCTCACAGTAGTCGGCGTCGCCGCGGCGGGGGAACGTAAACGAGGTAACGTTCCAGCCAGAGTTGCCCGAGCTGCTGGGGCCAGTCTGGACGGCGGCGCCGGTGGTCGTCCCCTCGGCAGCCGAGTCGGAGGCAGAGGCATCCTGGGCGATGGCGGGGGCCGCGAGGGCAAGAAGAGCGAGGGTGGCCTTGACGAAGAGCATGTTTCGAGCGCTGACAAGAGAGAAACGAGAAACGAGAGCAAGTGGGAACAGGTAGGGTGTTTATGTGGGCTGAACCGCAGCCAGCCAAGCAAGGTTCAGCCAGGGACTCGCGCAGGCAGGCGGGCAGAGGTCGCTCTCGATTGGAGTCGCATCGGTAAAGTCGCGCGCGCTCCCGCAAAGGGCAGGTTGGCGCCAAAGTCACGCCAGCTCTGATTGCACGCGCGCGCGCTCGGCGCAACATTGCCATGATCGACGCGGCACGGGTGGCAGCGCCAGGCAGCGCAGCAGTGGCAGCACAGCCAGGCAGCAGCAGCACCAGCAGCCAGCAAGGCCAAGAGCTTGGCACCAACTCGACTGACTCTCTGACCTCACCCTGCTGTCATTCCGCACGAAGCCACCCCCACCCTCACAATTCGCGCAGCAGCAGGGCTGAAGGGTCACGCAGATGCCGGCGCGCAGCAGGTGGACTGACCTGGCCAGTTAACTTTACGCAGTGGACGCGCTGCATTCCAATCGCGTCGACTACTCAAAATCACTTGTGTTTGTTTGTTTGCACGATACGGCTCACCCTCTGATATTGCTCACTCCGGTTGTGAACTGCAATGCATGGACTACAAACGCGTCGGCTACAAAATCGCCTGCGCGTTCGGCGGACTCGCGATACCACCGACCATGTTCATCGGCATGGTGGCCAGGAAAAAGGACCACTGCTGCAGGCGCTCGCACTCGGCGCTCAGCTTGCGCAGGTCGAACAGCTCGCCGATCGGCAGGCCCCAGCCCGCCAGGAAGGCCTCGTGCAGGGTGAGCTGTCCGGGCTGGAACGGGTATGCCTCGTAGGCAAAGCTGGGGTCAGCAGTGTCCATAGACCTCTGATGCTGTTGCCCACAGCACGACCTCGCAGCCTCGCGTCTCGCTGCGCTCGCCCGCTCGCCTGCTCACTCACGTATCAGTCGCCACGGCCGCAAACCCATTCTCCCAGTGCCACCTTAGCACGTCCTCGCCCTGGTTGACCCCAATCCACCCCTTGGCGGCCTTGAGCATGTCGTAGTGCTCCTCTTCACTAAGCTTGAGGAGTTCCTCCGTCAACCCTGTGCGAATAATGAGCACGTCGCCCGGCGCAAACTCGACCTTGCACTCGTCCGCGCACTCCTTGAGCCACTCGAGCTCGATCGGCGTCTCGCGCCCAAAGGGCTTGAGCGCCGGCAGCCCATGCCGCTCAAGGTACCGCGGGATGTCGAGCAGGTGCGCGCGCCCCGTGATCGGGTGGTTGGCGTAGTCTGCATCAGCACACGATACGCAAGAGGACGCACTGTGGATGCCGTACTTGGAGTTGTTAATGTCCTTGGCCTCGTCGGTCGTGAGGCCGCCGTAGTACGTGTACTCGCCGTCCTTGGGGTAGTTGCGGTAGGGAAAGTGGCGGAAGCCGTCCCACTGCGTGCTGCACTGCGTGTTGAAGGTGACCTTGTCGTCGAGGCAGTGGCCGCGGAACACGCTGGGGTCAGCGTCCATGGCAAGCAGTAGCTCACATCTCGTGCTCGACCTTTGGACGCACGGCGGGGTTGAGCGGGCGGATCTCGTCGAGCGGCAGGCTGCGGTCAGCGGGCAGCGGAGGATGGGCTTGGTCTAGATCAGAAGAGTACCCACTTGAGATTAACACAGATGCCATGCTTGATCGTGTCCCGGCCGCGCTTGACGGTCTCGGGCGTGATGAGGTTGAGCTGGCCGAGCTCGTTGTCCTTGCCCCACACGCCCCACGCGTTGAGCGGCGGGCCGTCGCGCTTCTTGAGCTCGTCAAACGTGAGCGGGATGGGGCTCTTGGTGCTGGCAGTCATGTTGTCAGTCTTGATGGAGGGGTTGAGAGTGGGGAGGAGTCATATATATCGGGTGCGGGGTAGTGACGCTCTTGCCGAATACCGAGAGGCACGACCGGAGCCGCCGACGCCGATCCGCATCTTATCGTCGGCGACCTGGAGTCGAGTTTGACTTTGCTCTCGCCCCGATGCCGCCTGGACAGCCGTGCTCGCCATCATAGACGTGCTCGAGGACGACCTTGAGTCGCCGGGTGCTGCGCACACATGCTGCAGGGTGCGCACGGGCCGTGGGATCGACGTCTGAAGATTGCCCCCGGCGTCCTTGAAAGCACACAACTGACCCTGTGAAGCACACAGAGCGACACACACACACGACTGCACCCCTCTCCTCGTGCGCCGTCGCCTTTCACACAGCTCCCTGGCGAGCACACACAGAGGCGAACACACACACACACACCCTGCCCAAACATTCTGCTCACCATTTCTGATCTTCTCATCGCTTCATCCTCCTCACCTCGTTCTTCACAACATGCTCGCCCACAACCTCGCCTCAGGGCTGGCAGCGAGCGGCGCCAAGGCAGAGCCCACACCGTCAACCCTCCCGCCCACGATCTTCAGCACCCCGTTCGAGCGCCTCTTCGTTTCACCTGCCTATCCGCACCTCCGCACCGCCCTCCTCTCCACCCTCGACCACAAGACCAAGCTGGCTCTGCGTCTCGTCTCGCGCGCACTGTGCTACACCGTCGACGCCGCCTTCCTGCGCCACATCGCCATTGCCGCCGCAGGCATTCGCACGGCAGGCGAAGGTGGCGACCTCATCCCACGGGCGGACTTTATGGAGCACCACGCCCTGCGCAGTCTCCCCCAAATCGTCGACGTGCCGCTAGCGGGAGAGGAAAGGGCGCGGGACATTCTTCCCCTCCTAAGTCCCTCCCTTCTCCGAGCCGAACGGTCCACAGCCATCACCGACGACCTCGAGAGCCCGACACTTCTGGACGACCTCGAGATCCCGACTGTGACGCTCTGGTACGACCACACGCCGTACAACTGGCGGGACGAGGCGGCCACGCTCCTTCCCTTACCGCAGACCGCGCGGCTCGTGGTGAACGTTGCCTGGTGCTGGCCAATCTACTTTTACCGTTGCCCGCCAATCCTGCGCCACGCCGAAGGACTGTACGAGCTCGTGATCCACTTCCACCACATTCCCGAAGCCCAGTTCGCCAAGAAGCGCGCGTACGACTCGAACCACATGATGATCGATCTGGCCTTTGGCCCGCCCAAGCTTGAGAGTCTGCCGGTCCTGGACATGTTTGCGGAGGATCTCGTGCATGCGCTCCACCACCAGCCTGGACTGGAGATTACCGTCGTCGGGCTCGAGGAGTGGGTCCGCACTGCTGCCGAGCTGTCCAAAGTTTCCGAGAGCTTTGAGGAGTATACCGAGAAGACGGCGACGGCTATGCGCGCACACGACCAGGCGCACGGTTGGGAGGGCTGCCGTGGTGTCAAGTTTGTCACTGTCGACGAGTACACGCAGCTCTTGGGGCCTCGCTTTGAGATGGAGGCCATGCTCGACTTTGACCTCGAAAGGGAGGAGTGGGAGGACGAGGCGGGCCTGGAGTACATGATGGGAGGGACAGGTCTCGGCGCTGCGGTGTAGGGTGAGGCGGCGGCGAGGTGAGCAATTGTATGAACGACGACCTGGGCAGTTGTAGTCGAATCCGATTATATGTGTCCAACCGCTCAGCTCTGTGCAGCTCCGTGATCGTCAACGGCGATGCGATACAATGCCATACTAAACACAAAACGCAGGCCAGCTGCGCGCTCTATTCAAGGAAGTCCGGTGTCCAGCCTCCCTCTCACGCACATGAGCTAGTGTAAGAGCTTCTTGAGCGCCCACGCGCCGAGGACACCGAGTAAGATCCCAGACCCCAGGCCCGTGGCCTCGGCGCCGGACGGCTTGTTGCTCGCCGACGGCACCGAGCTAGCACCACTCCCTCCAGAAGTAGACTGTCCGGTAGAGTTCCCGCCAGAACCTGCAGAAACAGTCGCATTGGCCGCGGCGTACGCGCTCGGGACAGTGTAATCGACATAGTCAAAGTCTGCCATCAGCTCGAGTCCAAGAAGATGACCCACCGAAGAACGTCTTGTTGCCCTCGCCCGGCCCGCCGTTGGTGATCTTGACCGTGTGCGTGCCCTGCGGCAGACTACCCGCGAAGAATGCCAGCCCATGCAGCTTCTCGCAGTACTTGGCGAACCCGCCACCGCAGCCGCTGCGGCCGTTGAGCGTCGCCACGTCGCTGCCGTTGAGCGCGACTGCGAACTGGCCGTGGTCGTTCACCTGGTCGCCGTAGACGAAGACCGCCGAGCCTGGCGTCAGGTTTGTCACAGGCCAAGGAATCATGTCGAGGCCAAGAGATCGTGTCGAGGCCAAGAATCGTACAAGGCCAAGAATCGTCAAGGCCAAGAATCTTGTCAAGGCCAAGAATCGTGTCAAGGCCAGAATCGTGTCAAGGCCAAGAGATCGACGGACTCTCCGCCTCGCCTTGACCCACCTTGGAAGCTGAACTCGACCGCGTTGCCCGGCCCAGACGTGTACGTCGAGGTCTGGTTCCAAAAGTTGGGCCCGGTCTGCTGCGTCCACTGGCCAGAGTACTTCATCTCTGGCGCGCGGTCGTCGAGCGTCGTGTTGGTCATTGTCGCACTGCCGTCAGCGCTCAGTCCGCGCCAAGCCTCACCCCTCGGCACCGAGCACCATGTCGACGACAAAGAGGTCCAGCAGCAGCCCCGCGCCGAGGTTCTCCACCACCGCCGCGTGATCCCCATAGGACACCTGGCCGCGGTACAGCTCGACGCGCTCGTTCGTCCCATTCGTGACCGCGAGCTCGGTGCGGTTCCCGTCGACCGTGACGGCATACTTGGCCTCGCCGGGCCCCGTGGCGCCGTAGATCGCCAGCGCCGAGCCGGTAAAGTTGACGCTCGCCTTGGCGCCGTTGGCGGTGGTGTGGTGGTACGTCGCCTGGTGCCATGGGAGGCTGGTCGACTCGGCGCTCGCGTTCCACCACGTCGGGTTGTCCTGCGGGTTCGGCGTGGTCCACTGCGTCGCGTCCGCGTAGAGCACGAGCGGGTCAAAGTCGTCGATGCTGAGCTGGAACGACATGGTGAATGGGTGGTGGAGACCATTCCGCCGTGGCAATATGGTCAACATGCCCCTGGCGTTTCAGACTTGAAACGCTCGTTTCGTGGTCCTTGCTGTTCTTCTTGTCCATCTTGATTTTCGACGCTGTACTGTCTCATCGTCGTCCTCGACCTCGAGAGCGTCAACCAAGCGTCCATGCTCGTCGCCTGTTGCATGCTCTTAAACCGGATCTGATTCCAGCGATACCTGGAATCGGTCGGCATCTCCGCGGCATGCCACGGCCCCACCTCCGTCCGACCCGAGCCATGCTGATAAATGTTCTGAGAACACCGCTGATGCTCTCTCTGACACGCCGCATCGCCGCAGCTGTATAACAACGAGCTGTGGTTGACACTCTCTACACTCCCACAATGATAGCACTCTCGCCGGCAACGTGCCCAGCCCCGGCATGCCAGCCGTGGGCGCCGCGACTCCACCACCCAGCCCGCACGCCGCTCGATGCAGCAGCCTACCCGCACCTCCTCGACATGGTCATTGCGCACCTCGCATACGAGGACAGGCTGGTGCTCCGGCTCGTAAGCCGTGCGCTGCAATTGCACGTCGACCGGTCGCTCGTGCGCCGCATCGCCGTGTCCGCGACAGTGACAGCGCAAGGACACCGGCTGCCGCGCGCGCATGCCGCGCCGTGTCCCGCGATGCTCAAGTCGACGCGCGTGCTCGACTATCGCCGCCAGGACGGCGGGGCGTTCTTTCCCGAACCTCTCAAGGGGCTGCAGACTATGCGTATCTCTGCCAGCGACGGGGAGGTCTGGGAGCACTTGCCGCGCCAAGTGGTCGTATTCGACTCGCTTGACCAGGACGCGGGCCTGGGACTGCCGCGCCTCGCCGAGGGTCCTAGAAGGGTCGTGTACACTGTCCTCGTCGATGCGGCTCGGGAACGGCGCCCAGTGGCCCCGCCGATGGCTGCGCTGCCGGAATCCGTCGACGAGGTCGTGGTGCATGTCCGCCGAAGCGACGAGTTTACGTGGGACACCATCTTGCGCGACCTCGGAATCAGTCTTGGCGTCCGGGAGGAGGAGGTGGCCGAAGGCGGGAGAGTGCTGGATGCCATTGCGGCCTTTGTGGCACAGAGTCTGCGGCCGGGGCGGCGTGCCTTCGTCGTCGGCGCCGAGGGCTGGAGGAGGGACTGGCTCGAGCATGCCTCGAGCGAACGGCTTGACTGCACGCTCTACGGCCAGATCGCACGGCACGCACTCGACACACCGCCCGAGCTGCTCGCCACTGTCGCGTTCGTGTCCGAGCTGTCGTATCGCCAGCTCGTAGGCGAGACACAGTGGGCGCTGGAGACGGAACACATATAGATCAACATATCATGTAGCTTGTACAACGGGCCAACTAGTTAATCAAACGCCCACCACCTCTCGTGATTGTCATACCACATCTCACAGCCGTACCCCTCCTTGCCTTCTTGGTCGCGATACTCGTCGGCGGTCAGGAGCCGGATGCTCTGGGGCAGACGTTCTTTCATGTGGTATCTGCGCTGGGAAAGCAGCATCCCATCGACTAGTACCTCGACAAACCTGTGGTAGTCTTTGGGCTGGGACTTGTGCAGCGGCCATGTGTCCAGGCCAACGAGCACAAAGTGAAGCGGGTACGGGCTGCCCTTCTGGATACTCCGTATGAGGTCTCGCAGCGGGAATTCGGCACTGGCTTGATTCTTGTCCTCGTCCTGACGAGTCCGTTTGACAAAGGCGAACGGAATCACAACTGTGCAGAGCGGGTGGGCGAGGCTAAAGTCCCAAGTTGGCTGCTGGGGCGTTCCCATATATTTGACATACTGCCCGAACACGACGGCCTTGCGCATTCCCTCTGGCGCTACAAAGTGGCGGACCGTCGGCGCAGGCTTGTCCACGGGAGGCATCCGTTTGTGGAAGAGCACGACTGTGTTGGCCTCGAGCTGGGTCTCGAGACGGACGAGGGCACCGGGCAGGACACGGAGCACGGCACACGTCCCAAAAGGCGAGCGAGAGACGGCTCCGCAACCTGGCCGTCTCTGGGATCCGTCTCGGATGGTGAGAGGTATGCGAGGTCGAGCACCCGCGTCGGCGGGCCAAGGCGTGCGCTACCGCTATAGATATTGATCACTCGGCCATCTGGGGATTTGAGCTCGAGCAGGCTGACGGGAGTCGGCGCTCCCGTGCAAACTCGCGGCAAGTCCTTGGCCACCAAGTGCTCGAGGTCCGCCTTGGAGTCCATAGTGGGTGATGCTCAAGCTGTGCTTGCTTGTAGAGCGCAGAGGTAAGCCCCGGACGGACATGCGCCACTCTCCGTTGTGGACCGCTGATCGCGAGCTCGGCCATGGCGATGGCGACGGCGATGGGCTCGATGACATTGACAAGTTACTCTCCGCCGCTACCCCGTGCACGCTCCGGACCGTTGCCGGACGTTTGCTCGCCACCGTCCGCCGTCCCGTGCCAATCGCTCTGGAAATTCCCGTTCGCCCAGCCGAGATTCCCGTTCGGCGCTGACACCGTCCACCGCCATTGCCACGCCGTGCTGAGGCGGGTCGCTTGCTCTCGGCGTGCACGGTACTGCCTCGGACTGCGCGGAGGCACGTCACGGCCAGCTCCGGAGGCCGCTCGCTATAAGACACCGAGATAGCCCCACCCGCATCTCACCACCGCACCATGCACACTATCCACCCCGGACAGCACGAAGAGTACACGCCGTGGGCCGGCGCTGTGGCACCGCGCGCATGGAGCGAGTCCTCCAGCGCCGCAAGCCGCAGCCTCAATGGGACGTGGAAGTTTCGCTACTCGCCCACCATCGAGGCGGCCGGCGACGAGGCGTTCGCGGCAGCCAAGTACGAGGACGCGCGCTGGGGCAGCACCCCCGTGCCATCTCACTGGGTACTGCACGGCCACGGCGCGCCCATCTACACCAACGTCCAGTTCCCCATCCCCCTCGACCCGCCCCGGGTGCCCGACACCAACCCCACCGGCGACTACCGGCTGCACTTTCACAGGGGCAAGTGGCCCAAGGGCGGCAGGGTGGGTGGACGCGAGCTCAGTAGTACTGACTACAGACTGTACTTCGCTTTGACGGCGTCGAGAGCTGGTACAAGGTCTGGCTGAACGGGCACGAGCTCGGCTTTGCCACAGGCTCTCGCCTCCCGGCCGAGTTTGACATCACCGACAGGCTCGAGGAGAACAACGTCCTTGCCGTGCGTGTGCGCCAGTGGAGTGCCGCGACGTATCTCGAGGACCAGGACCAGTGGTGGCTCCCGGGCATCTTCCGGGACGTCACCCTCGTCCACCGCCCAGACAAGTCGGTGGTGGACTACTTTGTCCACGCCGACTACGAGGACGGCAAGGGCACGCTCAAGGTCGACTGTGAGCCGTCTGGCCGCGTCACCGTTCCCGAGCTCAACATTGACATTGCGACGGGCGAGTCCGCCACCGTGGACGTCGAGGGCTGGACGGCCGAGACGCCCAGGCTCTACTCTGGCGAGCTCAAGACCGAGGGCGAGACCATCCCGCTCAGGATCGGCTTCCGGACAGTCAAGATCGAGGACGGTCTCATCAAGGTCAACGGCAAGCGCATCCTCTTCAAGGGAGTGAACCGTCACGAGTTCCACCCCGACATGGGCCGTGCTCTGACGCGCGAGGTCATGCTGCAGGACGTCCTGATCATGAAAAAGCACAATCTCAACGCAGTACGGACGAGCCACTACCCGCCGCACCCGCACTTTTTGTCGCTCTGCGACGAGCACGGTCTCTGGGTCATTGACGAATGTGACTACGAGTCGCACGGGTTCGACCACAACCAGTGGGTCGACAACCCGTCCGACGACGAGAACTGGCGGGAGGCACTCGTGAACCGCGCGACCCGCATGCTCGAGCGCGACAAGAACCACCCCTCGATCGTGATCTGGTCGCTCGGCAACGAGGCCCACATCGGCGCCAACCAGGGCCACATGGCAGACTTTATCCGCAAGCGCGACCCGTCGCGCCCCATCCACTACGAGGGCGACTTTGACTGCAAGTACGTCGACATGTACTCGCGGATGTACGCGACGCACGACGAGGTCGAGGCGATCGGCAGAAAGGAGGAGCCGCCGCTGGACGACAAGGACCTCGACAAGGCGCGCAGGGCCATGCCCTTCATCCAGTGCGAGTACGGGCATGCCATGGGCAACGGGCCCGGTGGCCTCAAGGAGTACCAGGAGCTGTTTGAAAAGTACCCGCGCTGCCAGGGCGGGTTCATCTGGGAGTTTGTCGACCACGGGCTTCCTCTGAAGCGCGACGGCAAGTCGTGCTACGGCTACGGCGGCGACTTTGGCGAGGAGGTGCACGACGGCAACTTTATCGCCGACGGTCTGCTCTTCCCGGACCGCGAGCCGAGCCCGGGCATGCTCGAGTTCAAAAAGGTCATTGAGCCGCTGGACATTTCGGGCGACGGCAACGAGGCGACGATCAAGAACAAGCTCGACTTTGCGGACACGTCTGCGTGGAAGTTTGAGTGGGCGCTCGAGCGGGGTGGCGACAAGCTCGCGGGCGGCGAGCTCGACGTGCCCGCCATCAAGGCCGGCGAGAGCGGGACCGTGCAGCTGCCCAAGATCAAAGTCTCGGCGGGCGAGGGCGAGATGTGGTGGACCGTCCGCGCCGTGACGCGCAAGGACCACGCATGGGCCAAGGCCGGGCACGAGGTGGCGTGGGGCCAGTTTGCGCACTCCAAGACGCTCTTTGCGGCGCCGCGGCCCGAGGGCGCCGTGGTTTCGAAGGACGGCGCGATCCAGGTCGGTCCCGCCCTCTTCAGCGCATTCGGCCGCCTGCAGTCTATCGGCAAGCTGCCCATCTCCGCGTTCCACCTGGACATTTGGCGCGCGACGACGGACAATGACCGCGGGACGTTTGCGGACCGCACAATCTCAAAGGAGTGGTACGACGCGGGTCTGCACCGGTTCCACACGCGCGTGGACAGTGTGAATGTCAAGGACGGCGTGCTGGAGATTGTCACGCGGCACGCGCCGGCGGTCACGACGCTAGGCCTCAAGGCAACGTACCGCTGGACGCCTGTGGGAGACGGCGTGCGACTCGACGCCTCCGTCGAGCCAGAGGGCAACTGGGGCGAGATTCCGCTGCCCCGCCTGGGTCTGCGGGTGGGGCTCCCGAAGAACCTCGCCAAAGCCGAATGGTTCGGCCTCGGTCCCGGGGAGGCTTATCCCGATACCAAGCAGCACGTCCGTCTCGGCCGCTGGAGCTCGTCGATCGACGAGCTGCAGACGCCGTACGTGTTCCCGCAGGAGAATGGCGCTCGGGCCGACGTGCGCTGGGCCGAGATCACGACTGCGGGCGGGAACGGCCTGTGCGTTGAGGCGTGCGGAAAGGACTTTGGCTTCACTGCCCGGCGGTGGACGAGCGAGCAGCTCGACAAGGCCCGGCATACCGTCGACCTCACGGCTGGGGATACCGTGTGGCTCGGCCTCGATGCCGCCATGCACGGCATCGGTACCGCCAGCTGCGGACCTGGCGTGCTGCCCCAGTACGTCCTCAAGGCTGAGAAGCGCGAGTTCAGCCTTGTGTTCAAGACTGTCGTGGGCGGGAAGGAGAGCTGTACCACTCAGTAGGGAGTGGGGAGACATTAAAAATGTAGTGAACTCTGAAGTTTGCGTGTCGGCGCGTTTCACTGGGGGATACTCTACGGGCTGACCATTACTGGTTTGACACTGTGCTCTGCACGATATCCAGCGTCCACTGACAACGTCAGCTGTTATCGCGGCAGCCTCAGAGCTCGATCGCTTACACCCTTGCTCCCCCGTGATCTCTGATGTCCTGCGATTCTGCGCAACGTACTCAAGGTCTGTGATGCACCGCCACACCACTGACACAGCCCACATGCTGACTGTCTCATTCGGGGCAACGCCACATTACTCGGGACGGCTACGGTTAATGTGAACGCCACAGAGGCGGGTCTCCCGCTACGTCCGCGAGGTATATAAAGCGCGGAGGCGGCAAGCAGGAGGGCATACACGAGTACACGCAGGTTGGGCATACACGACACTGCATACGGTTGGGCTTTGGGTCTGGCTCAAGAAGCTGTAAAGATGTTTGTATGAGTGTGGCAGACGGTGAGTTTAGCGGGCCTCTTGTTGACGATGCTGATGTTGAGTTTGAGCGTCCTGCGCCGAACACGACGAGTGCGACGTCCAGTCTCGAAACATCCAGTGGGCTGGCGGTCGTCACCAGCGGTCGCTCACCACTTGAAGCACGACCACGCCGTCCGGCAGACACGAGTGTCGTTCACGACAGACGCTGAGGTGATATCCGCGGCGTTGTAACACGAGGCCGATGCTAGATGTTCATACCATGCCAATGCTACTCGACCAGAGAGCTGCTACGCCTGCTCACAGCTCGCCGAACTGACTCTACATAGTCTCCAGCTCCCACATCTCCTCCCCGACAGCCTCCCGGTACTCGCTCACAGTCATGACACGAATGCGCTCCAAGATACTCTCCGTGCCCTTCTCGTACCAGCTCCTCAGTCTATCGACGACGTTCTGGAGGTGCCGCCTGACCTCGTCCTGAGCGGCCGGCCAGGACGAGCGCCACACCACCCCAAACACGACGGGATCGACCGTCTCCACGCCCACGAGCGTAAACGTCGTCGTGGGATTATTGAACACCACCCGCGCAACGGGAAAGAGCAGTCCGAGATGCTCGGGAGGCAGCTTGTCCTGCGTCAGACCCGCCAGACCGGCAAAGTTGATCACCACCTCGGCGCGCGGCGCGGTCATCTGCAGACTGTCCGCTGTAGGCGGAAAGGTGAGCGCGTCGATGGGCGGGAGGACGTTGAGCGTGAGCTTTGGCGAGTGGCAGCGGTGGAATGGTATAGGAAACACCCACTCGCTCCCGCGGCCCAGCAGGAGGGGCGAGAAGACTGCCGTTGGGGCTTGCGTTGGGACGTGGAACCCGACCCACGCCGAGGGGTACCGAACGAGCGCGACCGCGCTCCATAGCGATGCCTGCTGGGCCAGTTCTGGGACCCAGCGCGGGACGACCGACAGATCGACGACGTGCGCGAGTGCCACGACCGAGAGGCAGCGATGGAGAGCGGCCATACTGTCGGCGTCGGCGCGCTGCTTAGCTTTGACACTCGCCGCCCAGCCTGCCCAGAGCGGGTGTCTCCTGCCCTCTGCGTCGACCACCTCGACATGCGCCTGGTGCTCTTCGTGCGGAATCCCGTCATATAGCGGCAGGTTGGTTATGGCCCCCACAGCCGACGGCTCCAGGATGTGGATGTGCCGCGCGAGCTGCCGGTCCACGCGCGCACTCAGCTCGCTGCATGTCGCGCGGAGCTGGAGGAGGGCCGCGCGCGGCGCAGCGGCGAGAATGGCGTCAAAGATGTGCGGGTATGCCGTGTAGTCGAGCATGACAGTGAGCGCCTCTGCGCCGTCCGGGGGCTCCGTCGCGAGGGACCGCACCGGCGCGCTCGCCATCACACTCCCGTCGCTCGCCATCGCCGGAGGGGGACTGTGCGATCACCCGAGCTCACTGCTGACTCTGATAGCGCTCGTCATGGCCACGGCGGTGACATCAGCGCGCTCATGACGCGCGATTCCAGCACTCGACATTCCTGGCCTTGTACGCCGCCTTGCCCGCTGCTGATTTCTTTCACTCGACGAGACACTGCCGTTGTGCTGATCGCGCTGATCTTGGGCTTTGCAAAGTGCCACAAATGCGAGAAATGCTGCCCGGTGTCCAAGAAAACTCTAGTGTATGCTTGGCCGCTTGGCCGTCCTAGGCACTGCACTGCCGCACTTGCCCGCAGCGTCGTAACACTTTTGTAAACACTTGGCGTTTTGTTGTTGTCCATCTCATCTACCATGGAGCAGCAACAACACGAGCAGCAACAACACGGGCAGCAACACTGGCAACATCACTGGCAAGGCGCGCCGCTCGTGCAGACCATGACGGGCACGACGGTCGACTCGTTCCACGACGCACAAAGCTCCCTGGGCGGGCACTCGCGGACGAGTGCCGAGCTGCCCTCGACAGCGAGCACGGTGCTGAACACGCCCACGCTCACGCCGCGGCTGCAGAGTCTGCAGGCGCTCTCGGACGACGGCGCGGGGGGTAGTACGAGCTCAAAGTCGAGTCTGAAGGCGCCAAAATTCATGACTCCGCCGCGGCTGCCCTCTCCCCTCGCCGACCTCCCGTTCAACCCCGCCGACATTACAGCGCAGCCGGTAGACTGCGGCGTTGCAGACCTGTTCCTCCCCACTTCTCCCCCGCAGCGGGTGAGAGTCTACTCCCTCGCGACGGACCGGTGTGTCGTCGACTATCCCTCAGACGCAGCCGATGACTGGGTCAACCACTACATTGCCGTCGCGGCGACGTACCACAACACCAACCTCGGGCTGGCGCAGCAGGCCGCTGCGATCCTGCGCAGCTGGACGCACGACGCCGGCGGGCCGCCGGCCGAGCCGCCCGCTGCTGAGCGAGAACGGGCGCGGACAGACTTTGACCCGAGACTGCTACATGCCCAGCCGTTCAAGCCGCGGGACGTCTCCAGTCTGCCCCGGCTCGTGCGGCGGGCCACAGGCGTGCTGGCACTCGATGCACCACTCCGCCCGGGCCTGAGGCCGGTCACGATGGACTTTGGGCGGCAGACCGTGGATCTGGACCAGAATGCCAACGACGACGAGCGAGAGTTGGTCGCGCTGCTCGTTGTTGTTCTTGGGCGGACGGAGGGGCAGGAAGGTGTACCGGCGGTGAATGAGAAGGCAAGAGAGGAGCATAGCAAGGGCTGCGGGTGCGTTATAATGTAATCACACTATGGTATAATCATCACTTCGCGGGCTCGACACGCATCGGGCGCCAGCAGGTGCCGTGCGCCGGGATCAGCGCTGGACCGCGACAGATGGGATCTGGGACTCGCCGTGGCCAGTGTAGAGACAGCAGGGCGTGCCCTCCAGCCGGATAGGAGGTGCTCTGCGAGATGCTCGTGATGGCGTCAGACACGAGACAGTTCGCCCGCTCGAGCCGTCGCAGCGCTTCCTACCATGAGTGCTGCCCGCTGCAAGAGACACAGCACAACCAGCGCACCCTCGCCGGCCCCCTTGGCCGTCACGCAGTAGGCGCCGCGGGCGGATCGTGACCTCGCACTTGGGCCAGGGGAGGTCGTGCTCTTCGAGTGCTGCGGGTATGGTCTCGGGAGTCGGCACGGCAGCGACGAGGGGGAGGAGGGCGACCACCGCGGGGACGAGCATGATGAATGTGACAGAGTGAGTTCCAGAGTGCCCGGAGTGCCATTTAAACCACGGCCTGCCCAGCTCGTCAGTCACTGCGTTAGTGCGTTATTTCGCAGGAGCACCCGCGGCTCGTACGCCGTCACGCGCAGCACATGACGAGCAGGCGGTGCGCGACGGCCCGCTGATCGCCATCGCCGAGCAGAGCTTCGGCGAGGGGACAACGCCGAGTGGAGCGAGCTCACCCATGTCCAAGAGTACATGAGCGGGAGCAGATTAGCCTTGTAAAGCGTAACCACCAAGTCGTTCATTGTTCGCACTCTCACTCACTCCAGCAGCGGCGACGAGCACATCAGTGACGAGGACGACGGGTGCGATGGCGACGACTAACAAACTGACGCCAAGCTGACAGCCAAGCGGGCACTGACAGTTGAAGCGCACAGCTGGGGAGCGAGAACGCCAGCGCTCAGACCGCGGCTTGGTCGAACAAAATGCTGTCCGCCGTCCAGTCCTCTGCTCTCTCAACAACGCCATGCGCCTCCTCCTCCTCCTCCTCCTCCTCCTCCCCCTCGCGGCAAGCGTGCCGCTGGGGTGGCTCGAACGGGCACCGCAGGACGCCGCTAATGCCATCAGCGACGCGGTCGCTGGTGAGGTGCAGGACCAGAGCTCGGCCACGCCCCGGGTGCAGGACGCCATCAACAACAATGACTCCACAACCACCGACAGCGAGCAGGGCGGCGGTAGCATCCCCGATACCCAGGCGGCGGTCGAGGCCATGAACCAAGCCGCGGCGATCGATGCGCTCAACCGGGCCATGGCGGCCGTGGCCCAAGCGCAGAACGACGAAAGTGTCGGTGGCGGACCCGCGGGTGTCCAGGCCGCCATCGACGTGGCGCCTCCCGTCGAATGTGCAGGCTGCGCTGGACGCGGCCAAGAGCATCATGGCCGAAGTGCTCGCGAACCAGCAGGACTCGATGCTTCCCGAACTGCAGCGCGCGATTGACGAAGCAGGCCGGGCGCTGCAGGACCTTATCCGGCAGCAGTCGGGGCAGGACATGCTCCCCGCCCTCCGACAGGCCATCGACGAGGCGAGCAGGACGCTGCAGGACCTCATTCGGCAGAAACTGCAGCACGAGAGCGAGACCAGCGGCGGCGGGGTCCCGGGCGGCAGTCCGGGCGATGTCCTGGAGAGCATCAACGCGGCTACGAACACTATGGCTGAAGTACTGGAGAAGCTGCAGGGAGGCACTATCCTGCCTGAGCTCCAGCGCGCGATCGACGACGCGAACCGCGCCCTTCAAGAACTTATTCGGCAGCAGCAGGAGCACGAGAGCAGCAGTGTGAGCGGTGTCCCGCCGGCTCTTCAGCAGGCTATGGACGCTGTCAACAACGCCATGCTGGAGGTTATCCGGCAGCAGCAGCAGCAGGAGAGCAGCGAGGCTGGCGGTGCGCGGGTGTGTCGGGGAGCGGTACCGATGGCGACACGACCACTTCTTCTGAATCCGTTGGGGGCGGCGAGGCGAGTTCCGACGATGGGGCAGCCTCGAGCACCTCATCGGGCTCTACGGACACGACGCCAGGCGATGGGTCCGCTGCTGGAACACCTAGCGACGAGCCCAGCAAGGATCCCAAGGACAGTGCGGCCTCTTCAACCAACGTCGGCGACAACACGACCCCCGAAGCCAGCCCAGGCCAAGACGCAGCAGTGACGACCTCGGACGGCGCCGCAGGCGGCGGCGCCTCCCCGGACACTGTTATCCCAGACGTCGGCGGCGATACGGCCGCCACGGACGCCAAGTCGCAGAGCATCAAGTACAGCGAGCCTGGGACTGACGGCGCGTCGGCTGCTCTGGATGCCAGCGCTGCCCCGCCCGTCGTGGACGACACACAGGCCAGCGCCGAGCTCGCGTCGATGGCCAGTCACTACGAGAAGGCGGCTGATAGCGCTGCCGTGCCCGGCGCCATTGCAGCTGCCGCTCTTGCTGTCTCGCAAACGATCACTCCGTCACTCGACAGGACAGTGGACTATATAATGCCGAGTATGCATACTATGCGCTGAACACCTCCAATGCCAGAGGGTACGCCCGCCCCTGCGCGTCCTGGATATCGAGCACGGGAATGGGCGTCCAGCACATATCTGTGAGTAGCGCAACTGTCGTCAGGCTTCGTCGCGGGCAGACCTACCGTCCGCAGGGTCCACTGATGGGAGATGGTACACGCGCACTGTCACGGCCGTCCGCAGAACGTCAGCCAGCCCGTGCTCGGCGGCTAGTTCGGGCACCGAGGTGTCGGGCAGGAACAAGGCCGCGCGCGACCCGGTCAGTCGGCCTGGCGCGGTGCAGGACGACCAATGCGCTCCGCGGACCGCGCCGGAGGCGTAGACTGGTCTCTGCTCGCCATCCTCGTCGTCGTCGTCGTCGGTCCTCCCAGCGGAAGCATCGGACACCGTGCTGTCCTCCCTGCCGGTGTGCAGGTTGACCTGATATTCCACCAGCGCGCCTCTCGGCAGCTCGGACGCCTGGACGACGATTACCGGTGCACCGGCGCAGTCATTCTGGTGTCAGCTCCTCCTAGTACGAAGCTCACCACCTCAGCCCACGTGTCCCACGCTTTGCGTGCCACAACCGAGCCCCCCTCGGACCCACACCCCTCCGGGCGCGCCCACCACACCACCGCACTCTCGACCCAGCCGCTCCATCCCCCGCCCGTGCTGTTTGGACTCCGCAGGACGTCGACAATGCGCCGCACGTGCTGTAGTGCCAGTGCGGCTTGGTGCGGATAGGGACTTGCCGGGGCGGCGGGATAGGGCGCAAACGTCAGGCTTGCGGGCTGAAGGGGAATCTGGCCGGCAATGTGCAGGCGCGAGTTTGCCTGCTGTCAGCTAAGCGAAAGGCGGGAGCTTACAGTGACGGCCTGGGAATACGGGCCAATATTGGCCGGCGCCCAGTAGCTCAGACCTTGGACGTGCAGGGCTGACCTCCCACCGACGTTGCCGGGGGAGTCGTCAAAGCCTACGACCTCGACGCGGATTCGCTGACCCGGCGGAAGTGGCACGGCCACCGTTGCCCGTGACGGGGGTGAGGTGCCAAAATACTTTACGTAGGCGGCGTTGGCGGAGGGAAAGGGTGACATGGAGGAGAGGAGGAGGGTGATGTGCGCTGCGTGCAAGAGTGACAGGGATTCGGCCGCGAGCCGGGCTGTTGTCAGCTGAGGCGAGAGGAGCTAGCTCACCCTTGATGTTTTCGAAGCACTGGCGGACTTCTGCGCCCACGTCTTGGTCTACCTTGAACTCGCCCTCGGCGGAGACGGCAAACCACCTGCCTCGTCTGCCAAAGCGTACGCTACCAGGTGAGGAGACAGCTCGTCCAGCGACAGACGACGGTTCGCCCTCCGCAACGGCAAAGTCGCCGATGGCCTCCAAGAGCTCCAGGCCATGCTCGTCCAGTCCTTCGCGCCCAGTCTCTGCAGAGTCCAAGCCCAGCATTCTCCGCAGCTCAGTAACGCTCGGTTTGACCCACCCCTCCTTCTTCTCCAAGCTCGCCTCGTGGATCCGGAGGTACGCCACGCAGTACGGTTCTGGGTCTGTGACGACTACCTCGGACGAGTCGATGCTTATCCGGTGCGAGAACAGGGGTGTGTCGAGAGTGAGCGTCTCGTACTCGCCTCCTTCGCCTGCGGGGTGCGCGCCGTACTGCGCTTGCTGCTGTGAGCTCATTCTGGAGCGCCTACTCACCAGTCGTGTTAGCAGCGGGAACAGCTGCGCAAGGCTCTTCCCGACCTGCTTCTCGCCCAGTCCGGCACCAGCGACCTTGACCAGAATAGCATTGAGCCCGTTCGAGATCATGCTCGCGACAAGCGGCAGCTGCTCACTCTGCCAGAGATACGCGAGGCTCGTGAGCCCGAGGCGCTGGCAGACGTGCTCAATCCGGAGTCTCTGGTAGTTGCTCAGAATAGCGCCCGAAGCCACGGCCGTAATATCCGGGTGTTCCCTCTAACATCAGCCGGTTCAGTGGGAGAACGCACAAGAACGTCCCGCAGCAGCATTGTCAGATCCTCCGTCTCGTCCCCGTCCTGGCCCTCCCCGCCCGCCTCGCGCGAGCCGTACTCTGCCCCCTGCTGCACGCTTTTGCCCTTTATCACGCGCCTGTAGTGCGGCAGTCCCATCGCTTGCGCAATCAGCGGCGGGATGCTCGTGCCGACCGACTGGTACATGTGCGAGTCGAGCTCGTCTGGTGTCAGCCGCCTCTGGTGCGGAACGCACCGATGCCTGGCGCCGGGGTCAGTGTCGCTAATGCCACAATGTCGTGCCCGTTCGCGACGGCGTGCATGAGATTGAAGCAGCTGTCCTTGCCGCCCGAGACGAGGCCGAGGACCTTGTGCCGCGTCCCCGGCAGTGCTGGTCGGTCGTCGCTGGAGGCCATTGTTGTGATGGTGAACGAGCAGAGAATTCGAGCTCGCCTCCACCAGAAATAGTTGGTCCGAAGATGAGCCGAGAGGTTGTTTGGTTCGGAAGTGAAACGGGCGTTTCAATGAGGTCTTCATTCGCACAGTGGGCAGCAGTGGAGCTCGACACCACAATGTCCACCACGCTCCAAGGCCACTGCCTCTGCAAGGCGATCAACGTCTCCGTGCCAGCATCGACGCCGCTGCACATTTGCTGTCTGTCCCTCTCAGCTAACAAAGCTGACCGCAGACTGCACCGACTGCCGCCAGTTCACCGGCGCAGTGTAGCTCGCAGTCCAGCAGAGCTGACCCCAGCGCGGCGTTCCTCCTGCGCACGCCCCGTACCGACGTGATTATCACAGGCCGCCTGAGTGGGTTCAGCACTACGGCTGACTCGGGGTCGAAAGTCAGTCGGTTCTGGTGTGGGCAGTGCGGATCGTGAGTAGGCTGCTGGCATGCTGCACAAGGAATGCAGCCGTTCGGATTGCTACCCATTGACCGCAGCTCGCTGTACGACGAGTGCTCGGCCGACCCGGAGACGCTGTTCGTCCATGGCGGTGAGCATGAGCCTGTGTTGGAGCTGAGGCAGGCCTCTTCCCGCCCGGCTCGCTGCCTAAACCGAGCAAAGAGAGCTGGCACCGATCCGCGGAGAAGTGGGTCATCCCGTACGAGGGCGCCGAAATATGCGACGGGGAGTAGGGCTGGAGCGTCTTCAAAGCTTGACAGACATCCTAGCCTCGGACCGTTGTAGCAACTCAAAGTGCATCACGCTCATGCCCGCTTCTTCGCCCAGTACATGTAATTAACCTGCTCGCCGAGCTCCTTCATCCACGTCCCCTCGGCGCCCGGCGTGAGGCGCCATCGTCCGCCAAGCGGGTCGTAGATGATGCCTCTCGTCTCTCCGACCTCGCCGGTGCGAATGTCAGCGGCATCAGTCGGCCGCTCCCAGGTGTCGAACCCGCCCATCTCATCATGCACATATCGCCTGAGCTCGTCGGGGCGGACAAACTTTTTGTACGTGTGCGTACCCGGGGTTACGAGCCGCAGGATGTCCTCGGCGAGCGTGAGCGTCAGGAGCTGCGCGAGCGGCGTGCGCGAGATGGTCGACAGACACAGGTGGCCGCCCGGACGGACCATGTCGCCGAGACACTGCAGGAACTCGCCTGGCGCGTCGACATGCTCGAGCACCTCCATGCTGCAGACGACGTCAAACGTCTCGCCTTGTGCCCGCAGAGTCTCGGCGGAAGTGTGCCGATACTCCAGCCGGCCGGGGAGGGATGGCGCGGGCGGGGGAAACTCTGGGTCCGTAAATGGCAGCATTGGGTTTGTGGACGCGTGCGTCCTTGCGATGGCAATGTTGGCGGGTGAGGCGTCGATGGCCAGCACGTCGCCGCCGAGCCGTGCGAGGGACTGCGGTCAGCGCCCTGCATCGCCTGAGTGCATGCAGCTGGTCGAGTAGGCTCCAGCTGCACTTAACCCACCTCTGCAAGCAGCCCCCCGCCACAGCCCACATCCAACACCCTCAAGCCCTTCAGCCAAGCGCCCGTCCCCCTCGCCTCGTCGCGCTCGCGGTCCAAATGGCGGTTCTCAAACGTCCACTCGGGCTCGCGCGCCGGGTCCAGCGCGACTTTTTGACGGAGATACTCGACGCGCTCGGGGTTCATGCGGTGCAGCAGCGCAAACTCGCCCGTCTCGTTCCACCAGTGTGCGGAGAGCTTTGAAAAATGCGCAATCTCGTCCTGGTTTACCGTGTTGAGCGACCGTGTCTGCGCGCGGGTAATGACATGGCGGGAGGCTGTGGGGAGCGCGCGGGAGGGACCCACGAGCGAGCTGCCTGCTCGTAGTGCTGGGCGGAGGAGACGCATGGTGATGTGGTGAACAAAGTGGAGAGAAGTCGAGCGAGGTCGAGTTCGGTGAAAGTGCTGGGGCGTCTACTGTTGTAGCGGGGGGTATACCACTTCTCTTCAAGATGCATCCACTTGGACTACGAGAACCTCAAGAACGACAAGAGCAGAGAGCCTTAACGTGTATACCCAGCACTGCTGCTTAGAAGTCGCCACCACCAAAGTCACCACCGCCAAAGTCACCACCACCCATGTCGCCGCCACCACCCTGGCTGTCAGCGCGATGCTCCCCCATACCCACATCTTGGTAGCCGTCCATGTACGCGTCGTGTTGGCCCTGGGGTCAGCACGGCAAGTATAACCACTCACGTCCGAGATCATGTCGCCGATGAGCATGCCGCCGAGGAGACCACCGCCGACGCCGAGGGCGGCCTGGGGTTAGCTCTTGTTAGGTTCTCTGTACTCACGGCACCACCGGCGCCCATGCCCGGACGGCGTCCACCCATCCCGCCCATGCCCCCCATGCCCCCCATCATGCCCTGCTGGCCGTAGCCGCCGCCGTAGCCCATGCCCATGGGCTGCCCGTACATCTGCTGCTGCGGGTATCCCCGGCCGTAGCCCATCTGGTTGGCATACTGCGGTGGCGGGGGTGCGCCGCCAAAGCCGCTGCCGCCGCCGCCGTATTGCTGCTGTGGGGGCTTGACCTTGCTGGAGAGGCGGGAGAAGAGGCCCTTCTTCTCCTCGTGCCGCACCGCCGGCTGCTCTTGCTGCTGGTACGCTGGGGCTTTCTCGGGCTGGTACGAGGTCTTTTCCGAGTTGCCCTGCCCCGGAGGCGGGCCCGAGGGGGCAGAGTACTGCGACTGGGCGGGCTTGTCGTCGGCGGGGCTGGGGTCAGCGGTGAACGTGGGCGTGCCGAGCGAGGGCGTGCCGAGCGAGGGTGTGCCGAGCGACTCACTGGGTCCACTGGCTCTGGCCACCGGGCACCTTGGTGTTTACCTGTCGTCAGCACCATCCTCAGCAGGGATGTACGTAGAACCACGTCTCATAGTCCTTGTTATATCTAGAGTCAGCCGGGGTGGGCACGAGTCCATACTGGGTGATCCAGCCGTCGGGCAGCGGGCGCGAGTCGGGGTTGCTCATTGTATGTAGTGCGTCGTCGCTGTCGCTGTATGCAGTGCTGTCGTCGCTGTCGCTGTGCTCGAGCTCGTCGTTGCGAGTGGAAAAGGGAGCAATGGCAAGATTGGTGGCAAGATGGAGCCTTGGCATCATCGGCCCACGACGTAATCGCCGGCGGAAAGCCCCGCAGTCGGCGCCGCTCTTGGCACGGCGTGGCGGTGGGCCGACGCCGACGCCGAGGCGATCGCCGAGCAGCGGTGTGGTGGTGAGGAGCGGCCAGCGGAGACGCTGCATGCTATTGCTGTTGAGTGAGAGAATGGGGTATCGCCACTTGAAGCGTCGTAAGTGATCATCCCAATGCCACCGTCTTGCGCGACCTCTTGGGCGACGACGAGAGCCATATGAGCATAGAAGGCTTAGATGAGCTGAGACGAATGCAAAAGTACATGTGGCCACGCCACCAGATACAGCGAGCTCGACGCCGCGCACGGCGCGCCGCACACGGCAGCTCGACTCCGACCCCTAGTCATCCCGCCAAGCAACCTCCCCTCTGCTCCAGCGCTCGGTCCAGATAGCCCGCTTGTGGTACGTCTTGCGCGCAGCCTTGAACTCGGCGATGAACTCGTCCAGGCCGTGACCGCGCGCCTCGGTGCCAGTCCCCGGCGCAGGCGAGTCGACTCTCGAGCCCGCCGCACTGCTGCCCTCGATGAACGCCGTGGCGAGCTTCTCGCTCGTCTCGTCCTGCGCCGTGAGAGAGTGGCGCAGACGCATATGCAGAAAGCTCGGCCGTTGTCGCTGGTACATGCTGGCCTGCGCCTTGTCGATCTCGGCCCACTGCAGCTTGAGCGCCTCGGCATGGCCGTATGACTGGGCCGTTGCCTCGCGCAGCGCAACGAGCTCGTCCTGGAGGGCTAGGTTGCGGCCTGCAGTTAGTAATGGGTGGAGCATAGACATACGCGCAAGATTGTCGTTCTCCCTGCCCAGCCGCTCGACCTCGCCGGCGACCTCTTGCACCTCTGGGAGGGAGAAGAGAAAGGCCTCGGCGAGCTCGGGCGAGGATAAGAGGTCCTTGAGGAAGGACGAGGGATAGGATGCCAGAGAGGGGAAGCGTTGGAGGAGCGGCGTGGACATGGCGGGGGTGGTGCTGTCGGTGGTGGTGGTGAGGACGGCCTGTACAGCTCGTCGCGATCGTATGCAGTCTCGCCGCCGTATGCAGTCTCGCTGCCGTATACAGTGTCGCCGTATACAGCGTCGTCGTCGTCGCCTGCAGCCTCGCCGTCGCTGTGTAACCGTGTCCCGGCGGTATCTCCGTGCCAAGTGCGGAATGGACAATGTCAAGAATGCCAAGTTATCAACAACACCATGTTCCCCACTTCCACTCCTCCATGCCCTTTCGCCTATTGCTCTCAACAGCTCTACGCAGCTCACGACAGCTCTCTACATCTACAACGTATGCTCCCCTCGTGCTCGCTGACACCAGAAAAATGATGCCCAAAGACGCCTACAAGCACCTCCGCGGCACCACCATCAGCGGCGACTGCAACCTGCCCAACGCAAAGATGCGCACCCCGATCCCAGACTACCTCGCCCAGGTCATCACCCAGTGCGGTATAGACAACCCCGGCGCGACCGCAGACTACATCCCCGAGCTGCGCGACGCCAACCCCGACCGCGCCGCGCTCTGTGTCTCGACCACTGACGGGTTCGTGTACGGTGTCGGGGACGCAGACGTCGAGTTTTCGATTCAGTCCATCTCCAAGGCGTTCGTCTACGCTTTAGCTCTGGAGGAGAAGGGTGTGGAGGCTGTGCTGAAGCGTGTAGGCGTCGAGCCCAGCGGAGAGGCGTTCAACGAACTCAGCCTCGAGACGGATACTCGCCGCCCGTTGAATCCCATGATCAACGCCGGCGCGATCACGACGCATACGCTCATTGGACCCGAGGACGCAAGCCATGAGGAGCGCTTCGAGCGCATCCGAGCTGGTCTGAGCAAGTTTGCCGGCCGCGAGCTCGGCGTCGATGAAGAGGTGTACACGTCGGAGCTGCAGACGGCGTACCGCAACACGGCTATTTCAAACATGCTGCGCAACTACGGCATCGTCACAATGGACCCCAACGACGTCGTGAAAGGCTACACGCGCCAGTGCTCTGTCAACGTCACTACGCGCGATCTGGCCATAATGGCCGCGACGCTGGCGAACGGCGGTATCCAGCCCGTCACGGGCGAGCGGGTGGTACGCCCCGAGGTCGTCCGCCAGGTGCTCTCCGTCATGATGACGTGCGGGATGTACAACGGCGCCGGCGACTGGCTCACGACCATCGGCATCCCCGCCAAGTCTGGCGTCGCAGGCGACATCATCGGCGCCCTACCTGGCCAAGTTGGGATTGCGACGTTCTCGCCAAGGCTAGACAGCCACGGCAACTCGGTCCGCGGCGTGCGCATGTGCAAGCGCCTGTCGGACGACATGGGGCTGCATATAATGCACGCTTCCGAGCCGGCACGCTCGGTCGTTCGTCGACACTACCTCCTGCAGGCGCCAAAGGATCACCCACGATACCCGCACACCGCCGGCGTGCTGTCGCTGCAGGGCACGATCAGCTTTGCGTCCGCCGAGCGCGTGCTGCGCGTCATGAGCCTGCGTAGCGCGACGTCCGAGGTGGACGTCGACGCCGTCGTGCTCGACATTCGCCAGGTGTACACGTGCGACCAGGTGTCGAAACGCATGCTGCGCGAGGCGATCAAGCGCCTCCGCAAGACGGGCTTTGAATGCACCGTCGTCGACCCAGAGCACCTCCTCGACATGCTCCCGCCCAGCATGACGGACGATGTAGACTACCAGGCGGATCATGTCGCGGACGACCTGTCGTTCTACAAGGGCTGGGATCGCGTGGCGACGCCGTCGTCCATGCTCACATAGATATAGAGTCTAATAGGTCTACATTCTAGGTTATTAGTTTCTTGTCTCCCCCAGGACTGCGAGCTCGCCCAGGCTCTCGCAGACGAATGTGGGCACAATGTCGCTCGGGCTGTCGCCGTAGACTTGCTCCTTGGCTGTGACGCCTGGGGTCAGCGAGACTTGTGGCAGCGCTTACCGCCCATGACAAGCAGCGTGCGGATGCCCGAGTTGTTCCCGAACGCAATGTCCGTCAGGAGGTTGTCGCCGACCATGAGCGCGCGCGCGGGGTCAAAGTGGTGCTCGGCAATGATGGCGTCCATCATCGGCTTGTTGGGCTTGCCGATGATGGTTGGGTCGCGCTGTCCTTGGAGGGCAAACACGAGCGGGGACGAGAGTGCGCCGGAGCCTGCATCAATAATGTCCTCTTGATTCACGCACCAGGATACGTCGTGCCGTTGATCGGAAAGACCTTGTCCGCGTTGGTGAGCAGAAAGTGCACGCTGTGGTCGTCCCGGAGGTACGAGTACGCCTTGCAGAGCTTCTTGTAGTCTAGAGTCAGAGACACCTCCTGAAGCACCCACTGATGCCAGAGTCGTACCCGCAGAGCACGGCGCCGATGGACGGGTCGGCGGGAAAGTGGCTAAAGTCCATGGAGGGGATGAAGACGCGGTCCTCTGGGTCCTGTGGTCAGCTCCGTCTAGTCGTCCCAGCACCGTCCCGCCGCAGCGCTTGATCCCGACCGCGTCGAGCTCGTCCTCGAGCCCCTTCTCGCCGAGGACGTAGACGCGTTTGTCCTTGGGAAAGTCGAGGATACTGGACATGTACACGGCGGCAGCGTACGCCGAGCCAAACATTTCGTTCTCGTACGCCTCGATGCCGAGCTTGTCAAACGTCTTCTTCAGCAGCGCGCGCGACTTTGTTGCATTGTTCGTGACAAAGATGATCCGCTTGCCTGCTGTCAGAGGAGAATGTCTGGCTGCCTACCCGCCTTGCGCATGAGCTGGAGGACCTCCTTGACGCCGTCGACGACCACGGGGCCATGGTAGATGACGCCGTCGCAGTCGAGCAGAAAGGTCTCGACCAAGTCAAAGAGCGTCTTGTACTCGTCCAGAGTGCTGAGGAAGGGCGGCGCCATGGTGGTGGTGAGGAGTACGATGGGGAGATGGAGAGGCCCAACTTTATCGACTCCGGGCCGATCTCCGGGGCGGACTGATATCCGCCGAGCTCGCTGTCGGCGACGGCGACGAGGGGTGCTGTGATGGCGAGCGCGATGCCGAGCACAAGACAGCACTGAGCCACCGCTATGCACGCTGCCTCGACCACAACAACATGCACTTGTCACGTGACATTGCACCGAGTTGGTAGACGTCGCTCCGGCATCTACCATTGTCCTCACCATCGCCCACATCGTCCTCGCCATCAGCATGGACACGCGCGCGCCAGAGCTGCACGTCTCTGCGGTACGGCCCTTCCTCAGCTGCACTAACCGCAGCTCTCGCCAGCAGAGTTCCGCGCGTACAGGGCATACCTCGAGCTTCTTGCGCTCGCCCAGTCGCGCGAGGGCCACGGCCTCGATGCAGACGGCAGCGTGCGCTTCGACCGCGCCGTGGTAAAAGAGTTTCTTGTGGACCGACTGGACGTGCCGCGCACACTGGCTAACGATGTGGGTAGGCCTTGCTGGCCAGAGCTGACGGCAGGTCCTCCTCCGTGTAGCTGGGTCGAGCGCTGCGGCACGCCTGGCGGCCGGACAGGTGTACGCCGTCTTCCGTCTCGTAGCGCACGCTGCGCCAGGCTCCCCGACAGCTGGCAAGCGGGCAGACACTGACCTCGTCTTTGTGCCGGGTGAGCTGCTGCTATAACTCAAGCTGACTCCAGTCGACCCCCTCCCCCTTGACCCCGCACCCATGGGCCCGCCGCCGGCTCCACCGAGGCGCGTCTCCTCGCTCAGTGTCAGAGGGAGCAGCACAAACGGCGCGCGGAAACGCCCCTCCCTGCCAGCCAGAGCACGCACGCCCCCGTCACCTCCCCAGCGGCCGAGTAGGCAATCTCTCCCCGCACCGCCGGTCGACCCGTTCCGCGATACGACCCCGGCCAACTCGCCAGCCAAGTCGCGGGCTCTGTCCACCGGAGCGCTCTCAGTAGGGAGCAACAATCCCTTCAGGATGATGAAGGAGCAGGCGGACGGGGAGGAGGAACAGACCGAGAAACATGTTGGCCCGCCCCTGCCACCTCGCAAGCAGAGCGTTCGCCGGCCCGTCCTCCCACAGCGGGTCAACAGCGGCGTCTCCGCCCATGAACGCGCCGAGAGCACGTCCTCATCGTCCACGAGCGCGTTCTTGCCCCAGCCGACTTCCAGGCGGGAGGCATCCGAGCTCATGCAGCAGTCCTTAGCCGCTGCCGCCGCCGTACCGCAAACACGCCGCGAGTCAACCATCCAGGTCATCCAGTCGTCTACCATCTCTCCCCCGCCGCGAAGGAAAGAGCCGGGACGGCGGGATATCATCAACGAGGTTCGGGCTGCCGTGCGAGAGTCGGAAAAGCCGCCGCCCCCGCCGCAAAGAGTTACCAGCGGCCGCCATGTTTCTGGTCAAAGCACGCCTGCCTCGCCGGGCCCATTCAGCAAGGCCGTGGAGCAAACGCGCAAGACCTATCCCAACCTCAAGACATGGTCCGCAGGGGGCCTGCTCGGCGACAACCGCCAGCTCCGCACGCCGTTCGCGCTCATCATCCTCAATCAACCCATTACGCGGCGGGACACGCTCTTCCGCGCCTGGGCGGCATCGACGCTCAAGCTGTGCGCTGACGGCGGCGCCAACCGTCTCTACGACGCTCTGGACGCAGAGGAACGCAGCGCCATGCTCCCGTCCATGATCAAGGGCGACCTCGACTCCCTCCGCCCCGAGGTCCGTGCGTACTATGCCTCGAAAGGGGTGGCTATCAAGCGCGACCCGAGCGAGTACTCGACTGACCTACAAAAGTGCATCGCAGAGGTGGAGAATGTGGAGCAAACGAGTGGAAGGCGCTTCTCGCTCCTCTTTCTGGGCGGCCTGAGTGGGCGGCTGGACCAGACGTTGCATGTGCTCAGCGTCCTGTTCAAGCTACGTGGGACGCGGCGGGAGACATTCGTCGTGTCAGAGGAGAGCCTTGCGTGGGTGCTTGACACGGGCGTGCATCTCATCGACATTGACCACGCCACCATGGGCCCGACGTGCGGTATCCTGCCTGTCGGCGTGAGCGAGGCGTTTGTCCGCACCGAGGGGCTCAAGTGGAACCTCGACTGGGTTACGAGCGTGGACGGCGACCTGAGCACGAGCAACCATCTCGTGCCCTCTGAGGGCGCCGTGCTGGTGGACACGAGCGCGCCGATTGTGTGGACTGTCGAGATCCGTACTGGACTCTCGCGGCCACATATCCGTGGCCTGGAGGTCGACGAGGCGACGCAGGGCATAGACGAGCTGGACATGCTGTAGATGTACTAGTCAATTTGTGCCGTATTATTTTTGGGTTATTCCCTCGGACCTCCACTTGAGCTGACCAAAATCTCGAACGCGCCTTGACTTGTCACCAACCACCACCCCATGGCTTCAGACGCATTCTCGACGCCGGCAGAGCACGCGTTTGAGGAGGAGGTCGCGACGCCTGCCGAGGCCGGCCCGTCGTCCATGGGCGACGCCGCCGCAAGTCTGTCGCTCGACCAGGCGTTCGACATTAGTAACACCATCAAGATCATCCTCGACGGCGGGTACAGGACGGTAAGCGGCGGGGCCCAGCTCGCGAGCACAGTATTCTGAGCTGGCGGGGTCTAGATGGTAGAGACCAATGACTGACAGCAGATCGGCCTGCAGTTCCCGGACGAGCTCCTCCCGTCCTCTGTAGCAGTGTATCGCACACTGCAAGCTGCGATCCAGCCGTCCGGCGCGCAGGCATATGTACTGGCAGACAGCACTTATGGCGCCTGCTGCCCAGACATTCTGAGCTGCCTGCACCTCCCGGCGGACCTGCTCGTGCACTACGGCCATGCCTGCCTTACTCCGTGAGCTCTTGACAGTGAGAGCTGAGCTGACGGCAGCACGGACGCGATCCCGGTACACTACGTCTTTCCGCGCCGATATGTTGATGTATCCGCAGCAGCGGCAGCACTGCAGGAGGCGAGCAAGGAGGACCTGGACGGTAAGGGCGTCGTGGTGGTGTGGGACGTCGCGTTCGACTGGCTTTCTGGTATGTCTGGTCTCTGCATTGCTAACGCCAGAATCGATCGAGCGCGAGTTCACCGCCCTCGACATTCCCGTTTCCTTCTCCAAGATCACCCGCCCGTCTATACCCTCTCGGGCGCCCGAGGCATCTTGCTCAAACGTCGGCTCCCACCCAGCACCGGCCCTCCGGGCTCTGCTCCCACCACCCAGCCACGCCCTCTCAGACTGCGTGCTGTGGTATCTCGGCCCCGAGTCGCGCTCGCTCCTAAACCTGCAAATGACGCACGCGACCAACCCGATCTACGCGTACGAGCCCTCCCGCGGTGCATGGGCAGTTCATCCCGCCTCGTCGCGCCTACTCAGTCGGCGCCTCTACGCCCTGCACCAGGCCATGGCGGCCGACGTATTCGGGTTGGTAGTAGGCAACATCGGTCTGGCCTCGAGCCGGGAACTCGTCGCCGAGCTCCGCGGCGCGCTCAAGGCCAAGCAGAAGAAGTCGTACACATTGAGTGTCGGACGGCTGAACCCCGCCAAACTGGCAAACTTTGCCGAGATTGAGTGCTTTGTCCTCATCGGCTGCGCAGAGGGCGGTGTAGTTGACAACAAGGATTTCTTGGCGCCCGTCATCACGCCGTACGAGCTCACGCTCGCTCTCAAGGGCAAGGAGGGCGCCTGGGATCCGGCCAAGTGGACGCTCGACCTGGGGTCCGTGCTTGCCGACGCGCAGGCTGTACGGACGGACGCCGAGGGCCCGCAGCCCGTAAATGAGACGGGCGAGGACGAGGAGCTCGAGTTTTCGTTGGTTACCGGGACGTACCGGACGAAGAAGGTGTTTGGGGCCGCGGACCGCATAGAGGACGGTGTGGACACTGCCGCTGACGGCGTCAAGGACCTCACGCTCCGAGGAGACTTTACGCTGGCCAAGCTCGAGAGCGCCGGCAGCATGTTCCTCCAGACGCGCAGCTTCCAGGGCCTGGAGCCGCGGTATGGCATGGACGAGCCGGCGCAGCTTGAGGAGGGCCGGAGTGGGATTGCGCGCGGGTACACTGAGGAGAAGGGGCGGCGGGAGGGGGGAGAGATTGTATAGGGGGTCAGACGCAGCCATGCATTCTAGAGCTTGAGCCTGTCAGTTCCCCTACCGCTGAGCAATGATGTACCATGATATGATGAACTACCTCTACGCAATCTCGTCCGATGTGCTCCACCGGCGCATGCTGACGACCTCGACCTCGACGCCGCGCTCGGCGCTCCACTCGCGCAGCATGTCGGCAACGCTCTTGTCGCTGCCGAGCATCATGGCCGGCTGGCTCAGCAGCGCCTCCTCTTCCGCGACGCCCTCGCCCGCGCGGAGCCCTTTAGTTGGGAATCCGACCACCTGCCGGGCAACATTGCGCGCAAGCGCATTCAGCTCGGCGTCGAGCTTCTCCCCCTCGGCGCCCGCCAGGAGGACCGCGACGGGCTTGTCCGCCTGCGCCGTGACCTTGAGGATCACAAGGCCGCCGACCTTGCCCGTCGTCGCGTCGCCGCCGTGCGTGTACGCGCCGGGGACGAGACGCACGTTCGCCTCGGCCGGAAAGGGGGCTGCAAAGGCCACGGCGCGCTTGAGCTGGAGGTTCTCAGACGTCTGGGAGAGGGACGCGAGGAGGAGCTGCTGGACCGTCTGGGCGTCATCCTTCGCGCCCGCCGGCTCGCCCTGCGCCGGCATCCGGATCACGGGCGCGCTCAAAAGACCGTCAACGGGGAACGTGTCGATAACGTCGTCGCCGGGCTTGCGCGGCGCCGGAATGGGCTCGTTGCACGGCACATCCAGAAAGGCGGCCGTCTCGGCGATGCCGCGCGCGGCGGACAGGAAGACGTCGTTGCGCGCCACAAAGTCCGTCTCGCACGCGAGGTGCACCATGCTCGCCCGCCGTCCGCCGAGGAGGGACACGGCGATCGTGCCCTCGCCCGTCGCGCGACCTGCGACCTTGTCGGCCTTTTTGAGCGTGGCCGCCGACGAGGCTGATGTGAGGTATGCGATGGCTGCATCGACGTCGTTGTTGTTCCTTTCGAGCGCCTCGCGCGCCTGCGCCATCGGCACGGGGTGCGCCTTGCGCAGCGCCGCAATGAGCGCCACGGGCACCTTTGCGCTCGCTGCGGCGCTGGTGCTGAAGCCGCGCGCGGCGGGGAGCAGGCGGAGGCCGAACATGAGGGTGGTGAGAACGAGAACTGACTTTTGGCGACTTTTGGAGGCCAGTGAATTAGGTTCAAATTCAAATCATTTCTAATGGATTAGGATTCTCCTAATCGCCTTATGGTCACGTGCCTCCACCGGACGCTCTCAAAGTTGACCCCTCCATCGCCATTGTCAACAACACCATGCCCCTCCCCGCGCCCGAGAGCCTGGGACTGCCCTCCAAGCCGGGCTCGAGCGCGGCTTCAAGCTCCAAAGTGGTGCTCGACGCGGGCCGCGCGCCAAACTGTGCCCTCTGCGGCCAGCCGGCAAAGTACACCTGCCCGCGGTGCAGCACGCGCACCTGCTCGCTGCCGTGTAGCAAGCTGCACAAGGCCCGCGCGGACTGTAGTGGCGAGAGGAATCCGGCCGCCTTTGTCCCGCTCGCCAAGTACGCACAGGGGACGTGGGACGCCGACTATGCGTGGCTCGAAGCCACACGGCGACAGGTGCTGCGCTGGGGCGAGGGCGTGGGCGCCGAGGAGGCGGCGAGCGCGCCTGCGCCGCCTGGTGCGCCTGAGCGGGGGAATAAGAGTGGACGCGGTAGGGGCGGAGCTGCTATGAAGGGCAAGAGACCGGTCAAGCGCAAGGCGGACGGGCTCAAGTGGGCTATTGGCGAGCTTGGCGCCGAGGTCGACGTGCTCCCGGACGGCATGCAGCGGAGGCGCCTGAACCAGTCGAGCTGGTATCCAAAGTCGGTCATTAGGTCATGGAAGTACTGATGGCAGATCACATACGCTGCTCATGACACTCCAGCTGGCCCTCCCCGCGGCCCTAATCGGAGAGGACAAGCTCGAGACGCACCACCGTCTCGCCGTGCTCCCGACCTCGACAGTGACGCTCTACTCGCTCCTGCCCGAGGCTCTGCGCGCGCGGACAGACATCATCTTTGCGCTCCCGTACCATGTCCCCCGGCGACTGCAGGCGCACGCTGCTGCGAGCCTGCGCAAGAAGCGATACTTCACCCCGCTCGACGGGCGAGTGACGCTTGATCGCGCGCTGAGCGGGACGGCGTTTGTCGAGTTTCCGACTATACACGTGTTCGCGCAGGCCGAGTGGGCGAGGGCGATTGGCATGTGCGAGATTGAGGTTCTGCCACGACTGCAGTTGCGGGGGACTAAGCGAGAGGCGGAGCCTGTACGCGCTGTGGTGAAGAAGCCGAGGACGCAGGGACTTGCTGGGCTCGGCGATTACGGGGACTCGGACGACGAGGACGAGGAGACTGCAGACGTGGCCGAGGACGATTTGGTTGGAGCCGAGGAGGATGCGGAGGAGCAAGTCGAGGATGAGCTTGAAGCCCTGGGCGACGTCGAAGAAGCACACGACGACGAGCAAGGAGACATCACCCTCGCGCCCGCCATGGCCCAGGCGCTCGGCGCGGCGCTCGAGGCAGACTTTGGACCCGCATAGCAATGTACCACCACTACACGATGTATTATTATGCATTATACTTTGTTCCCATATACAAGAATACACAAGAGTCCAAGAGTGTCCAGCCGCGCAGCGGCTTAGATCCAGGTCGGGCGCTCGTCCGACATGCAGACGGGGCGCTCGCCCTTGCGCCAGACCTCGGGCTCGACGCCGGCGGCGCGAAGGCGGATGACGGCCCAGCACGGGATGAAGGTCTCGGCGTCGTACTGGGTGAGCTCGGCTGGCGCGACGCCAAAGGCGAACTTGGCGCTGTCGACCGGAATGCCCTCGACGGGGTAGCGGATGGTGCAGCCGAGGGCGACGAACCAGGAGAGCGTGTTCGTGGCGAGCTTGAAGATGATCTCGGGGACGAGGGGGACGATGCCGGAGCCCGAGACGCGGAGCGCGGCCTGCAGGGCTGGGAAGGAGAGGTCGAAGAAGCCGAGGATCCAGAGGAGGATGAGGGCGGCGGTCTTGAAAAAGGTGTGGTAGACGAACACGACCTCGGCGACCATGAGGGGAGCGCGGACCCAGAGGAGGAGCTCGTTGGCGCTGGGCGTCAGTTTTGTTGCGTGAGGAGACTTACCGCTGCGAGGTGGGGGCGAGGGGGCGGAGCTTGAGCCAGAATGGCAGGCAGAAGAGGCCGATGGCGAGCATGATGTCGTACGAGTATGGCAGGTGGTGCCAGACCTTGACGTAGTCGATCGAGGTGACAAAGTCGACAGTGTAGTCGACGATCGAGGTGATGAGGAGGGCAAAGCTGTATGCCGCGCTGGGGTCAGTTGAGAACCTCGGTCGGGCTTACCTCGAGACCAGCTCGGAGCAGTCGCAGGTGGCGGAGGTAGTGGCGTTCGAGGCCGAGTCGAGGATGTACTGGGTGGGGACGGAGGCCATGGTGAACGAGTGTTGTTGAGGTGGGTCGTTGGTAGTTGTGGGTGTAGTGAGAGAGTGTGAAGAGATGGGGCATCGTCGTGCTCGCAGTCAGAATATATACCAGGCGTCAGTGGTGGTGAGGCCGCATGCGGTGGGAGGCCGGATGCGGAAGTGAGTGGAGAAGTCAGTATGCTCGCGCTGCTGGTAGCCTATGCAGTGGAGGTGGTGGCTGGCATGCACAAAGCACTCCTCTTGACGCTCTGGGTTAGCTGTGAGTCGCTGGGGACTGGACGACGACGGCGGCGACGGCGGTGCTGGTGGTGAGCAGGCGACCAGACCACCTTCCGCATGCGGCCAGTGATGGTTACCGGCCAGCCACCCTCTCAAGGTCTACCTGCTCAGTACTGCGAGGTGGCCTGGGACCACAAGTGAAGCTGCTGGTGTGTACAAAGTCGAGCATGGATGCTTGGTTGAAGGAGGAGGCAAGACAAGACGTGGATTCCCGCAGTGGAGGTGAAACAGACGTTTTGTCAACGAAACGCCCGTCTGAAGCACCACCCAAAATTTGGTGCTGATCCCGACTGCTGTTTGTCCTCAATGTCCATCTCGCTCTTTTCTCACCAACATCTCGTTCGAGTCCAGAGCGGTCTGCGAGCGTCAGTGGCGCATTCAGCGAACGCCACTTGCTCAAAGTTTGCTTCCCAGTTCTTGGCTGACCTCACTCGCCTATTCCTGTAGCTCTCGCACTCGTGCTCAGGCTCGCTGACGGTGTGGCGTTGAGATCTCGCGCCTGGACGCTCACAAAGACCTGACCCTGCTGGCCATCATCTGCTCCTCTCTCGTCACGACGTTGGAGCGCTGAGTCACCAAGCCGAGTACAACCCAACTTGACCGAGACCGGACGACGAAGCCTCCTCCTCGGCCGTGGACACATGCTCACCGAGCTCTATGCTGCCTCGGGTGGCCCCTCACCACCCACCCAGCGTGCCCGGTCGCCCGCGGACGAGCCAGTTGCGGAGGGCGAGATAGTCCGAAATGGCGGACATAGGGTGCTCGAGTGACGTCTGTGCCCTGACGATGCACTGAACTGCGTCGACTTGGCTCATTTTGCCTCACTGCCCTCCGCCTCGGACTCGCCCTCATGCAGACGTGGACGTGCGCGGCGTACGCGGACAGAGGCGTCGGGGACGGCGAGGGTGCAGGGTCTGGCGCCGGGCGGCGACGGGAGCGAAGGACGGCGACGTGGGCGAGGGCGAGTGCGGCCTAGCGCCTCGAGGCGACGAGTATATAACTGACGACTGACGAGGCTGATGAGCACCACGACAGCTACAGCTAGCTACTAGCCACACTTCACTCTCACCTAACCCCGCCACCCCATCCCCTCACAATGGGCTTGTGAGCACCCCACGCAGAACACTGCTGACTCCAGCGTCACCGCCACCCGCCTGCCCATGGCACTCGGCATGACCCTCTTCTCCTACATCATGTTCATCCTCTCCATCGTCATGGTGTGCAAGAAAAAGGACATTTACGGTTCGGCCGTCGACAACTATCCCGCCTCGGTCGTCGCTCTCCTCGTCTGCGGCTGCCTCCAGATGTGCTGGATGACCGTCTACTGGGTCAAGAACAAGGCCGCCCTCTACTCTGCACGCAACATGCTCCTTGCGACGGCCCTCTTTGCCTGCTGGAACTTTGGCGCCGTCGTCGCTCTGACTGTCAAGCGCCACGACTACTGCCCCGCCGGCGGCAACAACGTCGACAACTACTCTGGCGGCGCCCAGGCCGACTGCCAGGGTGTCATCCGCGGCACCATGGGCATGAGCTGGGTCTGCTTTATCTGGGACCTCTTGTACATTGGCGCCATTTTGGGCATGGTCTCGTCCACCCGCGCCAGCTCGGCCACGCCCATCGGCAAGATTGGCCAAGAGGTCCGCGTCGAGGAGACCTCCAAGGCATAGATCCGCCGCATTGCATTCGGTAGTCTCTGGCTGCCACCTAGCTAGTCTTATAATCATGCATAGACATACACATTCAGGCAGAGGCTCGGGTGGATGGGCCTGACACCAGCGTGCATTAGAAAACTATGCTAATAGACAATTGTAATGGCTGTAATGAGCTTGCCTCTGTGTCAGGCTCATCCACCCCGCCATGGCACGACGTCGCGTCTCGCATTGTCTTTCGCTCTGTCCATCTTGAACTCGTCAAAATGGTCTACGAGGCTACCGCAACCGCGCCCGTCAACATTGCTGTCATCAAGTGAGTCGCGCGGGGCAGCAACAGCTTCACCGACCGCGATTTGGGTGCTATGCCAGTCTCCCAGCTCCAGCATCCGCGAGCCCAAGCTTGTTGGACACCTTGCCCTCCTTCACGCAGTCGCTGACACCAGGTACTGGGGCAAGCGCGACACCAAGCTCATTCTCCCCACCAACTCGTCCCTCTCCGTCACCCTCGACCAGGACCACCTGCGCTCGACCACCACCTCGCGCGCGGACAAGAGCTTTGATGCCGACCGTCTCTGGCTGAACGGCAAGGAGGAGAGCATCAAGGAGGGCGGTCGTCTGTGGACGTGCATAAACGAGCTGCGTGCATGGCGTCTGGCCCAGGAAAAGGCAGACAGCAAGCTTGACAAGGTCAGTTGACGCGGGATCCCCATTGCAGCTGCCGGGATCTCCTTGCTCAACATATTCTGACCTCAGATCGCCGATTACCCCCTCCACATTGCGTCGTACAACAACTTTCCCACTGCTGCCGGCCTCGCCTCGTCCGCCTCGGGTCTCGCGGCACTCGTGGCCTCCCTTGCCGCCCTCTACGAGCTACCCCAGAGCGCGTCCGACCTCTCCCGCATTGCGCGCCAGGGCTCTGGCTCTGCGTGCCGCTCGCTCTTTGGCGGCTTTGTCGCCTGGCGCGAGGGCCGTGCGGCGGACGGCTCCGACTCGCTGGCCGAGCAGGTCGCGCCTCGCGAGCACTGGCCAGACCTGCAGGCGCTGATCTGCGTCGTCTCGGACGCCAAGAAGGGCACCTCGTCTACGTCTGGCATGCAGGCGACGGTCGAGACGTCGCCGCTGCTGCAGGAGCGTCTGCGTGTGGTTCCGCGGCGCATGATTGACATTTCGGCCGCGATCGAGGCGCGTGACTTTGACACGTTTGCAAAGATCACCATGGCCGACTCGAACCAGTTCCACGCCGTGTGCCTCGACACGTACCCGCCGATTTTCTATCTCAACGATGTCTCGCGCGCGATCATTGCGCTTGTCCAGGAGCTCAACCGCGCGCACGAGGCGGCCACCGGCTCGCTGCTCGCGGCATACACCTTTGACGCCGGACCCAACGCGGTCATCTACGCGCCCAAGGAGAACATGCCCGTCATTGTCGCCGCCGTGAACAAGTACTTTCCGCAGGCGGCCGAGTTTGCCAACCCCTTTGGCGTGTCTGATGCGCCGCTGCCGGCGGGCTTTGACGAGAATGTGGTCCGTGGCGGCTGGGAGAAGGGCGCTGTCAAGCAGCTCATCCACACCCAGGTCGGCGACGGCCCGCGCCGCCTCGAGGCGGACGAGAGCCTGCTCACCGCCGAGGGCGTGCCGAAGACGCTTGCTTAGGAGGGAATTTGGGCGACTGGATTACTGGATAGATGCATAATAGACGGAAACTTACGTCGGACTCGTGTCCCGCTGAAGACGAGTTGACGAAACCTAGCGAATAATTCGGCTCCACCGACATGTTCCACACGACATACTGTTCGGCAGCTGACGGCCCCTCACTGCAGCTGACGCAGCCTGCTGAACTGAACGTTGCGGTTTGCGTCCAATGCCTAATGCCAGGAAGCGCTAGCATGGCAGCAAGTTACAGGTCCTTGAAACTGAGGCTGTCATGTGTAACATACAAACTTTCTAGCTCCTGATCTTGAGACCGACTTTGACCATCCGAGCCCCGAGAGCTAGTACTGGAATCCATCTTTCAACCACAAGGCTGCCACATCGTCACCGTCCTCGTCCTTGGCGTTGGCTTTGAGCAGGCCAAGCACTGCCACGTCGCGCCGGCACACAGGGCAATCCGGATTACCCGCGTGCTCCTCCATCCATTTCTGCCGTCAGCAGGGACGCCGGAAGAGAAGCGGCGTACTTCGAAGCAGTCATGGTGCATGAAATGCATGCAATCCATGACCCAAATCTCGTTGTGGCGGTCGGGACCAGGTGCGTCTGCCTCGGATTCTGCATCGTCTGTGTTCTGAGCGGCTGTAACCCCGGGTGGCAGCGTGCCCTCCTCGACCTCGGCCATGAGCTCGTCGTTCTCCGGCGCGAGCTCGCCGTGGCAGATTGCGCACGACGTGTCGCCCTGTTCGGCTCTTCCGGGGTTTTGTCTGCTAAAATCCGAGCGCGGATAAAACAAGCCGCTGAAATACATGCTCAGCCATCTGGCCTCTGGACGGAGAGACTCCATCAGCCGAGCAGCGATGGACACAGAGTGCGTGAGGTGCCAGAGCGGCGCAGAGGCTGCTGTAGTCTTGGACCCGATGTGGATCATGACTTCAAAGCTATAGACCCCGGTAAGCAAGAAGTTGACAGACACTTTGCCTCCCTCCCGTACCGACCGACGGTGAGCGAGAACCGGGCGCACTTCTGCCGCCATGGCCACCTTGGCGGCATCAAAGTCGAAGCCGGTCCGCGACGGCGGGGCGGGGGCCAAGGGCATGGCGACGCCGGGACGGGTTGGGTCCAGCTCTGCCAATGCGGGCGGGAGGGCGAGCCAGAAACTCGCGGGGTCAGTAGACGTCTCGTCGTCGTGCCCGCCGGCTCGTATACGAGCATGGCGAGCGTGAGGTCCCGCTTGCAGGTTGGACACTGGAAGACCTCGGGGCTCTGGGGGGAATCGTCCAGCAGCATCTCTAGGTCAGCGCTGCTGGTCGTCTACTCACCTCGGACATGCATTGTGAGTGGTACACATGCCAACAGGGCGTCAGCGCGCCGCTGAAGAAGACGGGCGCGTTGCAGAGCCCGCAGAGTCCAAAGTATCTAAAGGGCCCCACTGCAATGAGCGCAATCAGCCGTCGCTGATTGCGCGTGAGGAGCTTGAGGGCCGTATGGTGGATATCCTCGACTGCCTTGAGGACGCCGCCGGCACCGTCTCGTCCGCATTTGGCTGCCTCTGGCGCGCAGAGGCTATTATACGCCGCGCCCGCGCAAGAGCGATATACGCCGTGCGCTGACCGAGCCGGTCGTCTTGGCCGACCTCGGGCTGCCACTTTGCCGGGAGCGCGTAGGAGCGTTCATAGCGGTCGTCGAATGGGAAGCCAAGTGTCGCGCGGCGCTGTGCCTCTTTCAACACTTTGCAAGTGTTCCGCTTTGTGGGTATAGGTGAGCGATGGCAAGGCGGGTGGTGATGGGGCTGCTGTGCTTGCTTCCCCTTGCTGCCTCTCCTCCAGGACGAGCTCACCCCTATCGCGGATAGTCCATGTATCCCAGAACTGAACAATGTCGGATAGCACCTCGGCCCATTCGCGCGCCTCGTCTCTGCGCCAGCCGGGCGTCCTCTCATCGTTGAAGATGATAGACGACGTCGTCGCGTTAACAAACACCGGGGCGGACCACCACTCCTCCTCCTCGTCTTGCACGTCGTTGGGGTGCCCCGTCCGCGGCCACTCGAGCCTGAAGACCAAGTCGGCCCCCTCCAAGACCTCGATCACTGGAGGTAGCTGGCTCTTGATCGTCGGTGGAAGCGGCCCGCGCACCTTGAACGTCCAAGCACAGCGGCGACCTCGTAGCTAAAATGCCAAATAGCCATGTCGTCGTCCCAAAAACCGAGCATGTGCGCATAGTTTTGTACCAGTTTCCAGCGCCAGTATGGTGAGCGCGGGTCGACGTACCACGCAATACTCCCAGGCGCGCAGAACTGGACAATACTGGGGTCAAGGGCTGCCAGAGACGGATCCTCATCGGCCTCATCGGGAAAGGTGGATCGCAAGCACGCCCCGCGCGATAACGTCGACTGTCGGCACCACGTCCACCGCCCACGACGGCCGCTCGAGTCTATCCAGCATGCGCTTGAGATCCTCATTGCGCATCTCCTTCCAGAAGGCATGCACCGCGTCGCACTCGGACGGCGAACGGCCAAACGCGTCCAACGTGGACAGGTCGGCGTCCGCTTGCAAGTACCTGGCCGGGAGGCGGTCGCGCGCTGCGAGGCGTTGCTCGTACGTGGGCTCTGGTTGTGGTTCCGCCATGACAATGTGAGTGCGTAAGAGATGAGCTGTATGAGAACGATGAGCTGTTTAAGAGCTTGGCAGCTGCAGAGGGAACTCGTTTTTCTCCACACGGCGAAGGCCATGCCCGCTGAGGCACAGCTGTGCAGAGCAAGAAACGAGCGGGGCGGGACGCGTAGGGCGGTGCCATATCCTTGCCCTGGCACAGCAGGGCCTCCACGACGACATGGCACAAACGGGATCATGGTACTCAAGTAAAAGTATCGAGTTTTCAAGTGTAGTAGTATGGAGTTGCCAAGTATAGTGTGCAGATCGTGTACTGGTTGTATATCCTCTCGACAGTCGCGACGGCTAGTACTGCCACCCGTCCCGCATCCACATCCTGGCGGCGTTCACCCGGCCTGCCTCGGTCGTGTCCTCGGTGAGCACGCTCAGCACGGCCAGGTCGCGCGAGCACGTCGGGCACGAGTGCCGCTCCGCGCTCTCCATCCATTTCTGCCGTCAGCAATGCTAGTGAGCGGGCTGCGTACGACAATGCATGGCACGTGCATAAAGTGCGTGCATGGCAGGAGCATGATGCTCTCGTCGGAGGCAGCGTTCGTGGCGGCGTCGGTTTGGGCGTCCTCGCTGTTTGCGCGTTCAACACCTTTGCTGCTGTCATGGTCGCCGCTAGCATCGTCGCTCGCGCTCTTCTCCCTGCTCTCCTCAACAGTGTCCAGCTTGACCTCATGTACTGTCCCCTCTTGCGCGCCATCCGGTCCGACCTCCTCAAAGCAGATGGCGCATAGGAACTTGCACTGCTCCGGCCCTAGTCTCTCGACGGCATTTTCTCGCGGGACAGTAACCATGTTGCGCAGCGCGAGTGCCCGCTTGACCGCGGGCGGGAGATGGTGCATGAGCCGCTTGACGTTGGGCACCCAATGCACGTTGCCCCACAGCGGCACCACGTCCGGGATGCTGCGGCCCATGCAGAGAACGACTTCCGAGAGGTATACCTCTACGAGCATGTCGATCGTTTCGCTCGCTGTCAGGGTGATGCCCTGGTTGGCATACAAGTCCGCCACCATGACCTCCCGCAGCATTGCCGTCCAGTGCCGCTTGACCAGCTCGTAGTCGAGGTTCCACTGCGGAGCGGGGCAGACGGGAATGGGCTTGCCCGGCCTGGCTGGGTCCAACGAGGCTAGAGGTGGCGGGAGAGCGAGCCACAAGGCCGCACCAGTATCCGGACGCACAGAGTAGGTTGCAGCGTCGTAGTGGGCCTTGGTGCTGCCGGGATCGTACAGGAGCATGGCGAGCGTCAGATCCCGCCCGCACCCCGCGCAGGCAAAGACCTTGCTCTCCGGTGGGGCTCCGAAGAGAACCTACCGTCAGCAGTGAAGCCGCCTGCAGCACTCACAGAATCCGCACAGATACCGTTGTGATACACGTGCCCACAGCAAGCCACATTTCCGCTCTCGACGGGCTCTGTGCACACTGCGCATGTTGCCGAACCAGTGAACGACGCCATCCCGGCGACCGCGAGCTGGAGGCGCTGGCTGCGGTTCAGCCGCTCGAGGGCGGTATGGTGGATCGCCTCGAGGGCCGTCCGAGTATCATCCAGCACCTCACCGCCTGCATCTGTGTCTCCCGCCCGAACGCCGAGAGCATGAGACGCCGCGCTCGTGCGAGCTCGACGTACGCCTGACGCAACCCCACGTGATCTTCGGGGCTGGCAGGGGGCCACCTCTGCGGAAGTGCGTAGGCGTTCTCTGCTAGTGGGAAGCCTTGCGTCGCGAGAGACGTGGCTTCGACCAGCGCGGTGTACGTGGGCATGGTTAGCCGGTAGGTTAGTTTGGGAAAGAGGTCGGGCGAGATCGGGAGCGAGTTTGCTGGAGCCAGCCTGGTTTGGGGTGGATCGTTGATGTCCAGCGACATGTCGGCGAGTCCCTCGTCGCCGCCGTGCTCCTTGCTCTGCTGCTCCCCTTGTCTCTCCTCGGCCAGTTGCTCCTCCTCCTCCTCCCGGCCGGCAATGTTTAAGAACAGACCCACGATGGCGTTCCAAAGCGAGACAATCTCCCTCAGCATCGCTGCCCATTCGCGCACCTCATCGCGACGCCAGCTCGGCGTGTTGTCGTCGTCAAACGCGACCTGGGTCGCAGAAGCGTACACGTCGGCACTCCACCAGTCCTCCTTCTCGCCCTCCTCGTCGTTCGCCCCAGTCCGCGCGCGCCCAGTTGAACTTGTAGCACTGCCCCAAGTCGGGGTGCTTTATGACAACAATGTCTGGTGGGTTCCAGCTGCGAATGGCCGGAGGAGTAGGCCCGCGGACCTTTGACCGGCGAATCGACCTGCTGGCTTCGGGGTCGTGGCTGAAGGCCAGGATGTCTGCCAGCTGGTGGTCCCAAAGTCCGAGAATGTGTGCGTAATCCTCCACCTGCCTCCATCGTCAAAGCGGCGTGCGCGTATCGGCGTACCACTCGATACACCCGTTTCCGCGGAACTGTATGATGCTGGGGTCGAGCGTCGCGAGCGTCGGGTCCTGGTCAGAGGGAAAGTCGAGCGCCACTACGCCAGGCGCAATCACGTCGAATCTCGGCAACGCACCGACGGCCCACGCTGGCCGGTCCAGCAGGTGCAGGAGTCGGTTGAGCTCGTCGTCGCGCGTCTCTCCCCAAAATAGGCCTTGTGCGCGCGCACGCTCAGATGGCGTGAGGCCCAATGCGTCGAGCGTGGAGATGTCTGCGTCCTTGTCCAAGTAGACGTCCAAGAGCCTGTCGCGCGCAGCTAGGCGCTCCTCGTGCGTCGGGCATGGCGCGGGGGCATCCGTGGCACCTTTCGCAGCCTCGAGCGGTTGGTCCGCCATGTCTACGGTAAACACGAGTGAGTGTAGAGTATAGAGTGAACAGCTCAGCAGGAGAGCTACTTGTGACATTAATAGCTCGACACGACGGCAGTGTGCACGGACTTGCTCGCTGACCGCGCCAGGTACCCGCCTTTGGTACCACTATCGTGAGCAGGCTGTCACTACTGTTGCACCGTTCGAAGGCAGGTATGAGCCCATGGGCAGTGCTCGGCGTCGCCGTCACATTGGTAGGAGCGGCACATGTCGAACTTGGGGCGATGTCAACTAGACTCGGCCTCACATTCGTGCCCATGTCGTGATTAACTCCGAGGCAGTGCCACGTTCCATGTTCGAGAATAGACGACTATTTGGCGAATGAACGACGATCACGATCGACAGAGTGCGACGCGCCATACGTGAGCCATGTCTGCGCAAAAAGATTAGTGTACAATTGGACCAGTAGGGATTTGAACCCTAGACCTTCTCAAGTCGCACTTCGAAGTTTCGATCTTGCAAATGAGACGCGCTACCACTGCGCCACAAGCCCCACACGTTTCGGCAGATATTTGCACGACCACATTCCTTCGCAATACCGTCCCGCGCCTCCACCGTACCACTTTGTTTCTTCCTCGTTGTTTGTCGACATCACCACAATGGACTTTCCAGGCGGCCTCCCGTACGACGACAGCGTGCCGTATGACGATCCGCCCAAGCCTGCTTCCGCAGCGGCGGACGCGGACGGCGATCACCCGATGCTCGACCGGCCGTTGGACGACTTTATCGACCCCGCCGAGCGCGGCCCGCGGGAGCGTGGGCCGGTGCCAGAGCACGTCCAGTCGCTGATCGGGCGAATGGGGCAGGGCAAGGTGTACCTCGCCGAGGAGAGCCCGGGGATCATCCACCACGACGCGGAACGGAGGATCGCGCGGGATCCAGTGAGCAGAAGACGTGGCTGAACTGACGGCAGCACCTTACCAAGTTGGCACTCGAGCTGGACAAGCAGGACCCGACGGCATGGCTTGGTGAGCTCTATTATATGCACGCTGACCCCAGACGCCATCTCCGAGACGGCCGCGTCGCGCATCCGGCCCAACGCGCTGTTCGTCGAGTCCGACCTCATAAAGCACCTGTCGACGAGCAAGGTGTTTACGTGGGCGTCAGAGTACGGCGCCGGTATCATGGGTGAACCTCTCTCCTGCGGCTGCTACTGACACCAGGCATCGAGTGGCTGAACGACACCTCTCTCATACTCCTGTTCCCGTCGCCTGCGGCGGCGCTGCTGAGTCTGTCCATGCTAGCCAAGGCAGGCTTCGACCCGACCGAGGGCGACGACCCGCTGATGGAGCGGGCGGCGCACCAAGTGCCTCCCTCGCTTCTGCCGCGCGCCGAGCCCGAGCTGCTCCCGGCCGACTCGCAGGCCGGCGCAGAGCTCATGGCCGACGTAGTAGACGATGACGGTACCGCGCGCAAGGGCCGTGGCGCCTTCCGCGCCGCCGAGCCCAAGGGGAGCGCGCACGGCGCGTTCGACCTGCCGGCCTTGGCCTCCACCGAGACGGAGGAGGCATTCGCCGAGGGCGTCGATCCCAATGCGCGCGTTACAGTACGCTATGCCGTCGAGAGCGACAACACGCGCAGGAAAAAGGCAGGCGAGAGCAGCTGGTACCAGAAACACGGCCGGGGGGCGGGCAAGGAGACGGGCCCGCGGCGCGGGCTGGGCGGCGGGCGATGGGAGGAGCGTGGGGATTTAAAAGACCGTGTCGGGACGAGCGGCGAGGGGAGGGACTTTGCGCGCCGCATCGGGCGCGAGAGGAGCGATAGGGCTGGTCCGTACGACCGCCGTCCGAGACGTGCCAACAAGGACGACCTGGACGCCGAGCTCGAGCAGATGCGCTCGGGCGACGCGGAGCGGGAGTACTCTGAGCGGCGGCGCGGGGGGCGCCGTGGTGGGGGCGAAGGCCGGGACGGCCGTGGTGGCCGCGACGGTGGACGAGGCCAGGCGAGACAAGAGGACTTGGATCGCGGTAGGCTATTCCACCTCCCCAGCTGACCGCAGAACTGGACGACCTGCTGGCCTCGCGAGCATCATGAGCGTGTCCGAGGCCGCGAGGCTGCGTCTGCTCGTCGCCGGCTGCGTCTCGTCGCCGTGCACGTCCTCGTCGTTGATCCCACTATGCATGTATCCCATAGACCCAGCGAGTGCGCGACTAACGCTCGTGTCCGGACGGAATGTGAAAGCATCCGCTGCAGTGCGCGATTTGCCACCCAACACGAAACAATAATCTCAGCATCGCCCACTCGTCCATGTTTCCAGAGCCCCCGCCGCGATACCGCCCGCCGAAAGCAGCGCCGCCGCCGCCCAAGCCGCCGCGCGTGCGGCGCTGGCTCACGGCGTGCGGCTGCCTCGCCGACCCCGAGCCAGAACCAGAGCCCGCGCCGCGCTGCCGCCCGCGCCCAACGCCCGTGATCCGCTTTCGCGAGCCGCTGTGCAACCGCGCCATGCCGCTCACGCCGACGCATACGATCAGCGCGCACCCCAGCATGCTCAGCGTCGCGAGCGTGCGCTCACGCTCGTCCCTCGCGTCCCTCGGGAGCGAGACGCTGCACGAGTCCCCCGGCAAGCCTGAGCGATAGGCGCGACGCGCTAGGCATGGCACGAGCTAGAGTTGGAGATGGAAGGGGAAGAAAGAGAGGGTTGTAGGAATAATGTACATAACGTCTAGTCCGACTCGGCGCCGCTAGCCGCCTCGGCGTCGCTATTTGCGGCTCCGGCGCCCAGCTCGCCGTTGGCGACAATCTCCGCGACAGCAGCAGCGACGGCGCCCTTGCCGCGTCCACGCTTGCGCTTCTTCTTCCTCCGCCCCTGGTCTTCTGCGTCCTCCGCTGCCTCCTCCTCCTGCTTCTCCTTGTCCTCCTCCTCCCCATCGCGTTTCCGCTTGCCGCCATCGTCCCCCTTCTTCTTCTTCTTGACACTGAGCGGATTCGGCGCCTTGGGCTTCTTCCGTCGTCCCTCTGCCGCTGCCAGACTCTCGGACGCGGTCCGCGCGTCAGCGCCGACGACGTTGGCGCCATCCACCACGCCGTCGAGCAGCTTTGCGCCAGCCACGCGCCGTTCCTCCTCTTGCGCGTTCTTGGCGCGCACACTTGCGGTCGACGGCGGGGAGAGCACGAGCACGCCGCGTGCATTATAGTGCATTATCGGCAGGCCTGGGATGGCGGCTAGCGACGACGCAAAGGTCGGGTTGTGCAGGGCGAGCACGTAGCGGTGTTTGTTCGTCGGGCCTGCTGTCAGCGAGCGAGCGCGGGCGAGCGGGAGATGGGAGATGGGAGATGGGGGCAGGGTCACGCATGCAGAGAGATTCAGGCGAGAGCTCAACGGAGCACAACACAGAGAGCTCGTGATGGCCCTGCCCTCTGCCCCACCCAGCGATTGTGGAACTGGACTCACCAACGACATCGCGGATACAGTCCTTGGGGTCGAGCGCCTCGCGGTGGTTGCACTTTCGTCGCTCGCACAGCTTGGCAATGTTCACGACTGGCTGGAACTCCTTGCCCTTGGCGTAGAGCGCCTCGATGCAGCACTGCGTGATCACTGCGGTCAGCGTGCTCGTCAGTCCAAGCCTTTCCGGGCCATCTGCTCAAAGCCACCGCAGCAGCGCCACGCCTTGTTCCGACAGCCCCTACAGGAGCGCTGCCATCTAGCCACTCACTCGGCTTCACCTCGCCCTGCACCGTCGTGCCGACCATCTTGAGAATGTCGATCTCGGGCTGCTTGCCGGCCTCGAGCAGGAAGGTGTCGCTCACGAGCACCTGGTACGGCTGCCGAAAGTTGAACGCCGACACATACAGCGCCATCACGCGCTTGTACGCCTTTGCTCGCTTCTGCCGCATCGTGTTGTGGTGGAGTGGAGATCAAGTGGATGAGGGCCTTGGTGGCAAACCAACTTTTAGGGTCACGTGATGTCCCTCCACTAGTCGCTCCCGCCCAAGACTGGGATTCAACTAACATGATGCACGCTCCACCCGCCGCTCTACTCGTACATCTTACAAGCAGTCTATCTATTCTACAGCTCCGCTCACCCGCTACACCCGCAGCGGCTCCAAGAAGCTGCACATGGCCACGCCAATCATGCCGCTCTCGGCGCGACACACGACCGCGCCGTCGTTCTCGACGCCGACCTGGCTGTACGGAAAGTCCGTCAGCTCGGCCACGCGGCCTATCTCATGGAACACGCTGCTGTCAGCTCAGTCGTCCCTCAGGACATACTCGACGAGATCGCCCGCGACGAGGGGGAGGAAGTAGAGGCCCTTGAACTTTTGGTTTCCCAGCTCGACGGGGCTGAAATCGGCCACCGCCGCGCAGGCATAGAGTACCGGCGACTCGCGCCAGGTCTCGCCCACATCTAGCTCTGGTGCGGGCGGGGCGGCGGGTGGCATGGGCGACGGGGCCGCCGGAGGCGCCGCAGGAGGGGCTGGCGTAAACGCCGCCGGAAGAATCTTGGTCGAGGTGGACATCTTGGTCGTTGGTGAAATGGGAGCTTTGGGCTCCTCCAATCCCAGCGCATTGTACCTCGTCCCGTCGTGATACGCCAGCTCGCGCGAGAACGTGGGAGCGGTCGGGTTGTCCTCGCGCGGAGTGTATGTTGGGGATGCCGTGAGGGAAAAGTTGGACAGGGAGAACTGGTCCGATCCCATCTGAATGCGCGGGAGGCCGAATGAGTGGCGCTCCGAGTCGACGGAGCGGTCAGACGCGAAGGTTGACCGCGAGGCGGTCTTGGACCGGCTCGGCTTGCGCATGTGGAGATGCGAATTCGACCTGCTCGGCGCAGGGGTGCTGTTTGCGCTGCTGCTCGTGCTGCCGCTAACCCTGTGGCTGTTGCGGCGGAAGAGGCCTGCCACGCGCGCCGCGGCGTCCAGCTTCTGATCCGCAGAGGTCATCTGCGGCGGGCCCATGAGAGATGTCGAGCGCCGACGACCAGAGGAGCTCGAGTGCAGACTCGGCGTTTGCAGCAGAGGCGGGGACATCATGCCCGAGCGGCAGTCCGAGCGGCTGGATGGCCGGCTCGGCGGCCTGCTCACGGGCCGAGTCGTGCTCAGCTTCCGGATGTGGCTCGGGAATGTGATGCTCTCCGTCCCGATACCGTCCCCGCCAACACACTGCAGTCGCCGCATGAGCATGTCGCGGTCCTGCCATGACCCGTGGAAGGCGTGGAAAATGTCCCGCCCCGTCTTGATCTCCATCGGCTCCTCCTTTATCCTGTTGCCCTCGGCCTTTTGCGTCACCGGCACAGGCAGGTACTGCGCGGCATAGAGCGCAAACTTGTCCCGCATCGTGCCGTAGAAGCGCGTCTGCGCGCTCAGGAAAGCATCGCAGGCCATGTGCGCGATGCGCGTATGGCCCTCGAGGAAGATCGGTAGTTCCTCGAGCAGCTGCGTATGCAAAGCGACATAATCAGTCGCCTCCTGCAGCAGAGCGGGCTCGACACGCTTCTTTGCCTGCTTGTGTGCAACATAACGCGCATAGTCGGACGATTTGCGGTTCAGGCGGTCGATGATCATGAGCGGGTTTTTCGCTGCGTCCAGGAGCTTGTTGAGCGTGAGCATGACCGAGCCGCAGACTTGGTTGTTCTGGTGTTAGCCGAGCAAACGGAGTCACGCACCGCCTCCTCCCAGGTAGCCACCAGAATACTGTCCATGACACCCTGGAACGCAGCAACGCGCTCTATCCTCGGGTCGTTCGTCACCCGCCGGCCAAGAGAGTACCACTTCAGGAAGTCGAGGTTGACATCCATTTCGTGCCGGACAGCGACCTTGCTCGCGTGGCACCACTCAAGCATCTCGGTGCCGAGGCGGCGCACATTCCGCTGGTCATCCTCCAACCTCTTCACGAGATCCTTGAGCTGGGTCTGTGCGTACGGTGAGATGACCATCAGGCCACTGTCCCCAGAGGACTTGTCCTTCTTGAACCGACGGAGGTTGAGCAGTCGCCCGCCGCCGCCCGAGCCCTTGTTGTCCTTCACCAGGCTGACCGTTGAAGACGACTTGCCCATCACGCTCGAGATCAGGTCCTTGCGTCGCTTCGCGTCGTCGATCTCCAGTGCCAGCGCCTTGGCACCCTGCGCTGCGGCACGGATCGCGTAGTAGTCTGGATGCACGGGCGTGGTAGACGTGAGGAGGTCCTCAAACAGCAACGGGTACTTGGTCACTCGCTGAATCGGCTTGATGAGCATCGAATCGAGGTTCCAAGCGTGGGTGTGCGACTTGACGCGCGACCAGCAATCGTTCAGGTGCGCGGCGTGGCTCGCATCCCCCTGCAGCTCCATTAAGCGCTGGCTCGCGTGCGACTGCCGGGAGCAGTAGTACGCGTACAGCGGCCGTAAGCGGGGGAGCATACGGTTGAAGACGTCGCCGAGACGGTCAGACCCGCCCTCCCCACCCGGCGATGCCACTTCATCCTCAGGCGATCCAAGCGCGTTCTCGAAAGCCGTTGCGAGCTCGTCGGAGATCTGGGCTAGCTGGGCAATGTTCAGAAAGACAGCCTTCATGTCTGCCGGAGCAAGTGGGCGCCCAACTGGAGGTCCCATTCGACCCAAGCCGTTCATAGATGACGGCGTGGAGGGTATCCTAGGCGAGGCCATGAGTGGCGATGGCGTGGTGATGGACGTAGTCGATGCCGCCGCAGAGGATCCAGCGTAGACGCTGTCGATCGAGCTGCCGTTGTGGTGCGTCAGATACTCCTGCGGGCTCTTCATTCCTGGCGTGGAACTGCCATTCGACGTGCTCAGCGTATGCAGCCATTCGTGGGAGCTCTGCCGCCGTTCATGCCCACTACCGCGGTTCTCGTACCCGCTTGTACGCTTGCCATCTTCGGGCATGCCGTATGTTGAGCTGCGCCGAGAGTGCTTTGACTCGCCGACCGGGGTTGTGGTGTGGCTAGAATCTCCCCAGCTCGCAGCACTGAAGAGACTCGTGCTCGTGTTCCCAGAGTGGTGCGATCCCGGCCGCAGCTGGACACCCAGATACGCGTCGCGGATGAGCGCCAGGTCGGTCGCGTGTGTGCGCTCCGTGTGGGCGATCTCGCGGATGAGATGGGCGCGGCGAGAAAGTAGCGGCGAAGGGGAGGGAGACTGTGGGGCGGACGTGGTGACGAGCATGCTGTGCGGTCTGCTCGCCAAGACGGGGGCCGGTTGGAGGCCGCCTGCAGCAACAGGCCCAGTCTGGGATCGCGGGAACTTGGGAGACCCGGCCGCAGAGCCATTGGCGGGACTGGCAAAGGGCATGGTGGGCGAGCGCCGGGCGTCGTGAGCTGGGGTGCGCGGGCTATTTGCCGGAACGCCGGGCAAAGTCTTGCGCTCGAACGAGCCGGTCACTGGCGTTACTGGCTCCTCGCCTGTTCCAGCAGTCCCCCATGAGACCTCGGTTACATCTGCCAAGGCGCGGCTCGACTCCCGCGGTGGAGGCTGCAAGAACCCCGAGGGGCGCGTCGCGGACGCGCGCTTCTGCGCAGCCCACAGCGCGCTGTCGATGAGCGTCTCCTGCAGGTCGGTTCTCTCCCTCTCGACGTCGCTGTCGGACACAGGCGACGATAGTTCGGAGAGGCTGTCATTGTGCGCTCCCGCAATCGCCCACAGGTTGACTGACGATGCCGGCGCGGACGGGGGCGCAGAGTCCTGGCTGTAGCGAGACGGAAAGTAGTCGCTGGAGGGCGTCTGGATGTCGCTTGGCGTGTCCGCGCCGAGGCCTGGCAGTGACATTGATGTGAGCTGCGGGGCAGGATTCGGTGTGATCGATCGGCTGCGTTCGTCCACCGGCGAGTCCATCATGGGAGCACCTGATGCCAATGACGGGAAGATCATTTCAGCTGGGGACTCGTGTATAGTGTCTGTGCTGAATGCACGGCTGGAGGCTGATGGTGAGATTCTCGGGGCGATGCTTGGAGAGTGTGCCATGGCGGGGGAGCGGTCGGCAGTAGGAATGGCGGGTGGTGCCGTGCTCGGAGATGCGACAACTGCTGCAGGAAGCTCTGGAACCGAAAGCAACATTGGTGCTGGCACCTCCTCGGGCAACGGTGGCACGGGCGGTGGAGGCGACGGAGGGGGCACGGGGGATGTGGCCAAGGACCGGCTCGCACGACTGCCTGCGCCGCCAGTGCTCAATCCTCGTAAAGGGCTCTTTGCTGGTATAGGCGGCATCGGTCCTGAGGGCGCGTTGCCGTCGTGGGCTGTCGGCGGCATGCTCACCCGCCGGCGTGACATGGGCGGCGGCGGTGGGGGCATGGTGAAATCTGGTGGAGGGATTGGTGTCGGAGAGGTCCTGGGCGAGGTAAGTGTCTTGGCTCTCCGTCTGGGGGACGATGTGGGCGTCTTGCCTGCCGTTGCTGACGACGCATCGGATCCTCTGGCGCTCTTGCTCGACGGCCCTGCAAAGGCTGATGGAGCCGCAGTCATCGTCGACGACAGCGAGCTCCCGCTGGTGCTCGCCTGGAAGGTGTCCGGTGGTTCCCCATCAGCGTCTCGAGGCAACGGCGGCGGTGGGCGAGACGGCGACGGGCGTCGGTGCGTAGTGGAGGGTTGGGGGAGAGCTGGCGAAAGGCTTTTGGGAGGGGAGGAGAAGGGCTCGAGCTGCTTTGGAGGGGACGGTAATGGGTCAACATCTTTTGGCGGGGAGGGGAGCGCCTTCTGCGGGGCTCTGGATGGGGTGCGCGGAGTCGGGGCTCGCGGAGTCGAGGCCTTGGTCGGAGACGTTGATGACGCTCTGCTTCGCTGTCGCCGAGATCTGCCCGGCGTCGCCGAGGTGGACCTCACGCGAGAGTCGGGCTTGTGTTGTCGCGCCGTTGATTGCTGTTGCGGTGATGGCGAGCTTGCTGCCCCGGCTGGCGACGCGTGACGTGACGCCACCCTGCTTCCCGGCGCAGATGAGCCAGCAGAACTGCCTTGGCGGACAGCGACACCGTTAGTGCGAGGAGCGCGGCGATCACGACGGGCGCGAGCGGCATCATCGGACACGTCTGTGGTGGACGGCGAGTCTGAGGAGCGCTCGAAGCGGGAGGCGTGGAAGGCTTCCGGTTTGCGGGCTGTGGGCGATAGCGACGAGGAGCGATGACTGACGGGACCGAGGGGGAGCCTGGAGCTCAAACTACGCGGCGGCGTAGGATGCGATACTGCTATTGACGGAGTATGCGGCGAGCTCTTGATGCCAGGAGGGATAGCGGGCACTGGAGTCCGGGGCGAGGCGTGATTGTGTGCGCGGCGTGGGATGGAGGAGGCAGAGCGCTGTCGTCGAGGACCGGCTGATGTGCCCGCTGTCACAGAAGGCTTTATGCTCGCTGCTTCCTCTGCTGAGCGCGTGCGCGCCATGGCCGCTTCCTGCTGCGGCGGGGTAGTCACCGGCGGACCAGGCGCGGAGAGAGAGGCGGGCGTGCTTCCTGGGACAATAGTTTGTTGTTGTGCGTGTGCGGAGGTGGATGTTGGGATTTTGGACACGCCGAGCACGCCGAGACCGACGTTTTTGGTGCTCATACTGCTCGACAGCGTGCCGGCGTGCGCGCTCGACTCGCCGGGCTTGAACTCGGACGGCACGCGTACAGCTGGAGACGGTGGCAGGCGACCTTTGGTATCACGCCAGGTCGCAGCTGTGCCGTTGCTCCCTGCTGCCGACGCCGACATGGACCTGCCCTTGCCATTGCGAGCAGACGAGGCCGACGACGAGAGGGTCGAGGACGACGCCGGCTTTGGTATCCGTGTCAGAGGAAGGTTGGCTAGCTTTGGCGAAGTCGGCGGAGTGGCAAAGGGCACCGAGGCCGAGGACGCCGAGCTGCGCCGCGACGACGAGCCCGTTGCCGTGCTGCCGCCGTGTGGCACGGGCATGGCTGCGTGGCGGACGTGCTGGCGATGATGGAGAGGACAGCCAGCCGGCGAGGGAGGACGGGGAGTTGGCCGCGAGGGGTGGAGGTGGTTACGACCTCGGCCGCGGTGGCATTGGCGGGGTCGTTGAGGCGTGGCGGGGTCGGGGATGGGTTATGGATAAGAGTAGAGTGTTGCTCGCTATCAAAGCATGGCTGCTCGCTACCGCTCCTCGTTGACGTTAACGGTACGCACTCTGGTTTTGCTCCCGCTATTCGGTTACTTCCGTTTCGGGCAATCCTCATTACAATCTCATTCCTGCTCTCTCCTCAGCAGCATGGTCGACGAGGCAAAGCCAACTCCAGCGCAGTTGGGCGGCCCCGCGAGCGGCCCGTCGCGCGCAGCAGCTGGCGGCGGCAGCGCCGGCCGCCACCGCAGAGGTCTGGTGAGTTTGTTGACGCGTAAAGTGTCCAGTGGCGCGCGGGGCATCACTGACAGCAGGCGCAAGAGGAGGACGCGACAAAGCTGCAGTTTGGGGGTGGGAGGGGTCGAGAGTCTCACTGACTTTAAGAGTTCGTCGACAGCGAGGCGTTGACGGTCGGCGAGGTCGCGGCGATTCTGCAGATGGCGCGCTCGCAGCCAAACGTGCCCCCGCCGCCAGACAACAAGGTGTACAAGCAGACGCTCGAGTATGTCCACGACTTTTCGAACGCCGAGCCGAGCGTCGCGGAGAGCATGCGCGCGTGGGTGGAGGATGCGGGCGTGACTGACGGCAGTGCGTTGCTCGCACGACCGGGCTTTTTGAACATGTTCGAGATTGCCCAGCTCATGTACCTTCGGCCGGAAAAGGTGGAGGTGGCGGTTGCGTTGATTCCAAGGTGGGTACAGTGTGGTCGGGGGTGTGGATGCTGGAGAGGTGATGAGCGCGCCTCTACATGCCGAGATTGTCGTCTGGCAATCCTCCACCGAAGCCAAGATCAGAGGCTGCTATGCCAGCTGCCAGAAGCTGGAACGACCCTCGGCATCTCTCAGCTGTGCTACTGCTAACCGCAGCCTGGAACGCTACCAACAAGGCGACGAGAACGAGGAGGTCCTCCAGCAGCTTCTGGACGAGGTGCGCGGTATCGCGCGGTACGGCGGCGCAGCCTAGGCGCCAAAGCAAAGCTCTATCGCGTCAGCCATTCCCATCCTCCTTCAGTCCCTCCCCGACTCTGTCGCAAGACTCCCCCATGCATAGATCCTAGAATGCATTGTAATCTATACTCTAAAACCGGGGCAGACGGATGACACCGCCCTGCGCGGCCCACACGCCCAGCTCGGGCGTGACCTTGATCTGGCACCCGAGGCGGCTGTCGTCGTTTGGCGAGATGGCAAACTCGAGCATGTCGAGCTCATCCTCGCTGGGTTCTGGCACGGGCGCCGTCTCGGGGACGTACAGGTGGCACGTCGCGCATTCTGCTGTCAGCGAGCGCAGGCTACCACAGCTGAGGGCCTAGCCGGGACTGCTAGAAGAGAATACCCAACGGCAATTCCAGCGCGCCTGTAAGCTTCAGACGCACCCATGTTCCCGCCACAGGTCCCCTCGAGACTCGGCAGGCCAAACAGCTTGCCGACCTCGAGCAGACTCAGTCCCAGCGGCGCCTTGACCTCGACCTCTTCGCCCTCAGACGTCCTAAACCGCAACTTGACCCGCTCGCCGCCCTTCTTCTTCTCCTCAACGCCCTCGGGAGGCGGCCGATTGTGTATCCGCCGCCAAGCGGCGTCCTGCTCCTCCTCGCTCCGGCCAAAGCAGCCGCGGTAGTGTTCCCACATGGGATTGTTCTTCCTCCTCAACTTTACAAAGTCGAGCAGCTTTGGCGCATGCTCTGGGCGGAGGTTGGAGAACATTTCCAGACTGGGAAGGAGGAGCGCGTTGGCCGCCCACTTGTGTCCGCCGACGTGCGCCACCTCGCTGACCTTAACAGGGAGGTTCTTGGCCGTGATGGTGTCTCGGAGAGCCGAGACGAGCGCGCCGCCGTGATCTGCACAGCGACAGTCGCGGCTGCCGTGCGTGCACACGAGGATCTCGTCCGCCTGCGCCGCCATCAGCGGCAGAATGTCGGGCCGGTACTCGAGCGCCTTGTGGAACTCTTTGCTCTTCAGCCCCGCCATGTCCAGTGAGGGGAACTCGACGACGTGCCCGTCGGGATAGACCAGCCGGGCCGGATAGGCCTCCTCGCCGCCTAGTGGTGGCCAGTCTGCGTCTCCAGCACCGTCGTAGATGGCGTTCACGCCCACGCCCGTCTTCTTCAGATGCCCCGCTGCGAGGAGGAGGGGGGAGAGCGTCTCGAGGTGGCTTGGCCAGCGCGCGGGCGGGATGGGGAGGGAGAAGAGCAGCAGCGCGCGGCGGAAGGGTATGCTGCGCCGCGGCGGGAGGGGCTCGAACTGCGTCGCGGGGGTGGGTGGTGCGGGTGAGGTCGGGACGGCGATGGGTGTTCGTCGCCGGACTGGCGAAGTGGAGAGCGACCTGGAGAAGACCGGGTAGGCGAGACGGAGACACGGTCCCCGAGCTGATGCCTGACCTGCTCGCCTCGCCCCTGCTCTCAGTCCGCTGCAGAGCATGGTGTTGTTGGAGATGAGACGAGTTCGAGTTCCGACTTCTGTGGAGGTGCCTGATCGCCGAGCCGATATGCCGACGTGGTGATTTGTTGACACTCCAAGTGCCACTTCTCATTCTGTCACTCCCGGGTTCTCGTTCTCGTTAAGACAGTAGATGTGTTCATGTAGTATGAAATCGCTGATAGCCAAGATATTGATAGATGTCCAGAATCCCTCTTCAACTGCGAGCGCGCTGGCTGCACCCTCGCGCTCAGCCCCGGCCAGAGTTCGGCAGGAGAGCCCACACGGTGCCCAAGCCCATGAAGACGGTGCTGACGAGCATGACGCCAATGTGCATCCACCGTCCGGCCTTGTCGCGCCACGTCTCCTCGCCCTCCTTGAGCAGCCGCGGCGCGAGGCGCAGGTAGAACCCGAGCTGATGTCAGCTTTGCCCTGCTCTCTCACTTACCGGCAGGATGATGCAGATCAGGAAGGACGAGAAACTGCCCAAGAACGCCATGACCTTTTCAAAGCCCGGGAGGAACACCGCCGTCGCCGTGCACGCGATCGTGATGACCGTGCGGCTGACGATGCGCAGGAAGCCCTTTCGGCTCTCCTTGGCCAGCTCGTCGGCGTCGAGATTCTTGGCGGCCACACGGGGTGGGAAGGCCGGGCTCTTGGGGATGCCTGTGCTAACGGCGCTGTCGTCCGTCTCGGTAATGTAGTCGCTCACGCCGGCGATGGAGAGACGGCGGGAGATGGCGGAGCCGAGCGCAGCGACGGAGATGGAGTGTGCGCGCGGGCGGCGCGGGGCCGTGGTGACGGCCGTCGGGGTTGGAGCTGGCGGTGGCGCGGCGAGCACAGGCGCCGGGGCGAGGCCGAGGAAGCCCTCCACGGCAATGTTCAGCGGCCGCGAGCACAGGCCAAACTTGGTCAACGGGTTTACGACGATCATCCAGACGGCGAACAGGTTGAGCACGGCCGGATAGCCGTAAATGGGGTTCATGAGATCGCGCGTGATCTCGTCCGACACCTTGTCGCCGATCATAAGGTAGCCTGCCGCGCCGGCGATGAAGGCCACTGTGCCCGCGACGGTCTGCTGTCAGCCCAATCAAGGAGGCACTCACAAAGGCAACATTGTACACCCAGTCCACGCTCTCGGGGTTGCGCATGTCCTTGGCAATGGAGGGTATGACGGCGTGCCCGCCGTAGCCCGCGAGCACGAGACCCACACCGCCGAGCCAGTTCATGCCCGTCATCTCGGGACCCCAGCTCGTGGGCATCGGCTGGCGGAGCGAGCCGGGCGCTTCGGCCTTGTACAGCCCGTCAAAGACCACGATGCCGATCAGGAGCACCGTTGCAAACGTCGACAGTACAGACGGGATCGAGAGGATGTAGAGCGGCATGAATGTCGTGGGCAGGATGCTGCTGTCAGCTGGGACGACGAATTGCGCACAGGAAGAAGCCCATGACCTTGAACGTGTCGGCCGAGATGTGCGGGAAGATTGCATTCAGCGAGTCGCCAAGGAGCACGATGAGCGCGACGCTGTGATCAGTTCTGCATGGCGCTGTAGCCTACCCGATGGCAAAGAGCTCGAGGCAGAATAGGACATTGATGGCCCCACCGGCCCAGCCGCCGAACGCCTTGCGGCCAATGTCAGTGTACCCCACCAGCGTCGGGTCGGCGAATATGATCTTGGAGAGCAGCTTGGCGGTGTGGCAGGTTATGAACGAGAAGCCGATGAGCATGGCCGTGCCCGCGATCCAGCCGGCGTACGAGAACGCGAGCGGCATGGAGAGGAGGCCGATGCCGACAAGCACGGCAATGGCGTTGAAGAGCTGCCGTCAGAGATTACTAGGATCCCACTCACGGTCTGGCCGTCGCTGCTCTCGCCCTTGTGTGGGATGGCGGGGCGGATGTGGCTCGGTCGGCGGGGCGTGGATCGGCTCGGCCGGCGCGAGCTGGGTGCCGAGAGCACGAGACGGTCTGGTGCCCAGGACTTCTTTGAAGCCACAGTGCGCGTGCTGTGTACGGGCGAGTAGCCAGGCTCGAGCAGCGGCGTGCGCTCCGTCGGCCCGGGGCCGACGTTCAGAGACGCCATCTCTGGACCACTCTCTGCGTCACTGATCTTCTTGTGGATCGCCCACGAGCGGCCCTTGGCCTTGGGCTCATCCGGCAGGTGACGGACCTGCTGGCGCGGGGTCTTTGCGCTCTCGTTCGAGCTCGTCTGCGAGCTGCTGAGCGGCACACTCGGCGTCGTGCCAAAGCTGCGGAGCACGCCGCCCGGCCGGCCCGGTAGCGGGAGGGGGACGGTCCGCGGCGTCGAGCTGGAGGCAAACGTGCCTGCGTGGGTCTGTCCCGAGGCTGCTGAGATGGACGGGTTCTTGCTTTCCGTGGGCGTTGTCAACTCGTCGCACTCGGCACCCTCGAGCACTACCGGCAGGGTGGAGCCCGAGTTGGAGCCGCGCCGCTGCACTGGGTCGTCTGGGAAGAAGGCGGATGCGTCAGAGCTGACCGAGTCGTCGATGAGCGCCCCCTCGTCAGCGGACGAGGCTTGCGAGGCCGTCTCGTCCCACTCGCCGGTGTACTCGGGGTCGCTCTCGGCGTCGTCCTGGGACCACTGGTAGTCGACGAAGGACGGAGCGCTGGGGAGACCGCCGTTGAATCGTTGTTGCGAGCGCGAGTCTGCATCAGCTCCTGAAGGCATACCGACACTCACAACTGAAGACGAGCTCCAGACTGCTCCGCACGACACTGCTCGCCTGACCGCCGCTGCCGCTGCCGCTGCCGGCTTGCGCGCGCCTGCCGCTGCGCTGCGCAGCCCGCGGCTCTGCTACCTGGGGAGGAATCGGCACGCTCCTGTCTGCCATGTTTGCGGCTGGGAGAGAGTGCGTTTGCAAGACCGGCAACGAGCTGTGAGAGGCCCGATGATGAGCGTCGCACTTCTTGCTGCTCAAGAGACAAGGCGCGTGACCCGTCCGAACAAAGCTGCAAGGCTACAGCCGGACCCTCCGACGGCCCCACGCCACAACGTAAGCCACAGGCACTTTCCCTTGGCACGGCGATCTTCAGCTCCTGCCTGTTTGGCGCTGTTCTCGAAGATGTCTGGTGGTGGGCATTGCAGTGTGCATTCCAGGCTGTCCGGAGCAACTGCTGCAGCGCTGCAGTGGCACCCAGCGAGATCGGCTCTGCCAGCTTGTCAGTTGCGCTTTGAAGTTTTGCGCCTTGAAGTTTTGAGGCCCCCCGGCTGCTGGCGATAGGCTCCCCACCCTCCAACGCCACGCAGGAGTCGCCCTTGGACTCATTGTTGATTGGCACGCTCGGACCTTGCACAAACATGCCTATCAGCCACAGGTGAAACACGATCTCGATAGGCTGAGGAGCCGGTTGTGAGCGGCAGAACAGGATGAGGAATGCGTGAGCTGCACAAGTCGGAGGACGAAGCACGCCAAGCGGAGGAGAGCCTCGGCGTAAACTGTTACCTTGATTTGATCAGTGTAGGTGAGCTCATGCTGCGTTGGATAGAGGTCTTAAGTTCTGGTCGGGGTGGCCGGAGGCATGGCCGCTGCTGGGTGTCATGAGTGTGGTCGCTGGGGCCCTTTGGCCCGTCAACAGAGTTTGCCACTGAGCGCTCAGGACGCTTTGGCGAACGCAGGTGCTGGACAGGAGATCGGTGACCACCACAGTAGGAAGCAAGCCTACTTCAATGCCTGCTAGGGGCCGTCAACCGGTCTCTACACCTTCGCGACGTTCAAGTCGTTCGTTCGGTTACTTTTGGGCCACACCCCAAGCCTGGGCTGGAGACTGAACTGAAAGCCGAGGCCAGATGGCTTGGTTTCGCTCAGCCTTTGGGAACGTCTGTGTTTCGAACGTCTTGTATTGCCCACAACAACAAGCATAGCCTGCGGATATCGTCGTACGGGCATGGCCTCGTCGTACGGCCACGGCCAGTTGGTTGCGTGCCATGGTGAGGAACGTTAGCTGCTGTAAAGTGACAATGAGGAGCTGTTGTTGTTGACAGACGATCGCCGTTCAGAAGCTCAGAAGCCGTGCGCATCTGCGCTGGTCCCCCTCCGTACAGCGAAAAGCCGCCCACACTCGGAGCAGAGATTATGCAGACACTACTATACTTGGTACAACATATACATGGTGGGCTGCTGCCTGGCCGTTGAGAGTCCATCTAAAAAGTCGAGGCAGGTGGTGATGCCTTGCGAGGAAAGGTGCCACATTACATGTTGAGCACGGGCCTCGCCCGGGAGGAAGGCGAGGAAGGTCGATCCTCCGTATCTTGCCATCTCCCACTTCACTTCGTCACTCGTCGTCGCAGTCTTCTCGTCACAGTCGTCGTCGCCGGCGTCGTCGTTGCGTCGGAGGATCTCCTCGCGCCTATGCCTCCCGCCGCGGGGCGCGGGACAGGCTTGGTCTCGGAGACTGGGCCTCGGAAGACGCACCTGACACGGACATGCTCGTCCGTGTCGTCTTGGAGTGCTCGCTCGAGTCGGTGTTCGAGTGTCGCCGGAACATCTGCAAGCCCAGGCTCCACTTGCGCACTGGGTTGTGCGTCGACCGCGACTGGGACGACTGGGACGACTGCGTGTCGTGGCTCCAGCTCCGTCGACGGAGGTACTGCTCGCGCACCTTGTCGGCTTCGGAGAGCGTGTGCTTGCGCTGGAGGAACTTGAAGGTCACGCGTGGCTGGGATTAGTCGTGCTCTGGCTGGGAGGGTGGAGGATGGACGTGGAGGGCAGAGGGGTAAGTGGTGGAGGCCAGATTGAGTTGGTGGAGGCGCGGATTGCAGATCCGAGGCACGACGCGGCCGTGCTCGTCCGCGCTCGACGCATGACGGCTGGATCTCACGCGGTGGCGAGCACCACTGCACGATGCAAGCACTGCAAGCAGTGCACGGCAGGCGCTCCACCACGAGGGCTGTGGACTGGACTGGAGCTCACCTTCATCTCCTCTGGCTCGTCGCACGGCTTGGTCTCGCCGTCGCAGAAGGGAAAGTGGACACTGGCGTCCTCTGCGTCCTCGATGGTACTGATGGTCGCCGCGTCCATCATGTTGGACTCGTATCGGGTAGTGCGTGTGAGGGGGATTCCGGTCATCGGGATGGTAGGTGGCGGCTCGGGAGCTCGGGTTGGACGTTCGAGTGCTGGGAGTGCTGATGGCAGAAAGGGAGTGCTTATGCTTGCGCTGATGCTGCTGATGTGCTTGTGCTGCCCGCCCCGCCGGTATAAGTAAGTGGTCGACTCCACCAACGCGCTCGGTCAGCAGCTTATAAACTGGCACGCGGACTTGGACGGGCTAATTTTGTCGGAGTTGACCTCCACGTGCCTGGTGATCGACTCGCCTCGACTCGGACCCCGACTCGGGAGCGTCACACGTTCATTCCGGACATGTGATGGTGACGAGCTGGCCGTGTCGGGCGACGCTGGTCAGCTGGGCCAGTCCAGCTGGCACCGTTGGCATACGAGTAGCACTCTACTCACGCTCGACGTGCTCGACGTCCTGCCACGACGACCGAACGTGCGCTCGAGATGATATCATGGCCACACCCCGATAAGAGTCCGCGCGCCGTCAACTTAGTCACCGCCAAGCACCTTTGTCAGCGGCCGCCTCCACATACCGTGGACTCTCCATCAACAACAGCCACCGAGATGGTCGTCGGCATGAATCCTCGAGTGATATTCTGATGCCGACGCCGACGTGTTGCGACACTCATGCATATCGCGACCAGCAACGCGACCCTACAGCCCTGCTCCCTGACATTAACGGCCGAACTCGTCCGCGTCCTCTTTCAACGCGATACCGCCTCGACGTCTCTTCGTGCACGCCTAGCTGAGGAGCCGAGTGCGTAGCCGCCCCGCACATCTGCGCGTATGCATACTTGGCCTGCAAGTGTCGTAATGGAGGCCCCGCGCTTGCCCCGCTTCCCGCGGACGTCGACGGAGATTGCGCACGAGTGCGCGGGCGAGTGTTGTGGAGCGTGTGGAATGGGTCGGCCGCGGGGCCGCTCGAGAAGTGCGTAGGCGAGACTCTCGTCTCGAGAGGGTGTCGCTTGCTAATGCTGCATCCAGCCAGCCCACGAGGAGGGCCATCGTCAGATCGCGCAAGATGGCCGGTGTAGAGTGAGGTGGGATGCCTCGGACGGCCTCCACCTGCCGAACCCTCCACGCCTGGCTTCAACCGCGCAGCCACCTAGCTCTTACATGTTTGAACGAGCTCTACTTGTCATCTTCAGAGTAATGTTCGACGTCTGAACTGCGGATCTCGTGCTGCTGGGCTCTTGCTATCCGCAGCCGACCCGGACCCACTCGAACCTCGCGACACCTGCTCCGCCCTGTTCCAATGATGTTGCTCACGTGCATCTCGCTTGCGAATCCAGTTATGCGCCATACCATGTGCAGAAACGAAACCGCCCTCCCCAGCTGAACACCCCATTCGGCTTTGAGCGACCACAGTGCAGCAAGACGACTCCCACTCCGCAAATTCCGCCAGGCACGCCACTAAAATAGCCAGCCAAGACAGCTACCTCCTTCTACTCCAACCACAACGGAGCCGCTCCGGAGCGGCGCGCGGGAGCAGCGGGCGAGTGCAGGTGGGCCGGTGGAGAGGTGGGCGATAAAAGTGGGTCGGGCCACTGACTCGTCTCTTTGATACTTACTCTCACTCACCATGGCTACAGAGGTGCCGTACGACACGCGCGAGACGCACGGGCTCGAGGCGCAGGCGGAAATCGACGCAAGGGCTGAGCGCAAGCTATTGCTCAAGCTCGACTCGCTGATCCTCCCTCTGACGGCGCTCCTGTACCTCTTTGCCTTGTGCGTCGGGGCCATAACACCTCTGACGCCAGCCTCGACCGCGGCAACGCGGGTAACGCCAAGCTCCAAGGTCTGCTCGACATCTTTGGCGAGAATGCAGACCACAAGTTCTCGATTGTCCTCATGTCCTTTTACATCACCTACATTGTGCGTCGAAGGAGTCCGCGAAGGAGTCCGCTCTGACCCCAGGTCTTCCAGATCCCGGGCAACATCCTCTCGGCGATCCTGCCGCCAAACCTCGCGCTCGCGCTTGGTGTGTTCACGTGGGGACTGGCGAGCACGGCACAGGCTGGTGCGCACAACTTTGCCTCGGTGGTCGTGTGCCGCCTGTTCATTGGTCTCGGCGAGGCGGGCTTCGGCGCCGCAGTCCCGCTATACTACGGCCTGTGGTACCGCCGCGACGAGGTGGCGGTGCGCATCTCGCTTTACGTCGGCGCGGGCAGTCTGGCGGGAGCGTAGGTTACTTTCGCCCATCAGTGTTGACTCCAGATTTGGCGGCCTGATCGCGTACGGCGTCTCATTCATCCACTCGCACATCGCCACCTGGCGCATCCTCTTCCTGATCGAGGGGCTGCCGACCGTCGCGCTCGCGGGTTTCATCTACCTCTTCCTGCCCAGCACGCCGGACAAGTCGCATTTTATCACCGACGCAGAGCGCGCGCTCATCAAGCGCCGGCTGGTCGACACGGGTGTGTCGTCCAAGCACACTTTTGACACCTCGGCCTTCAAGGCCGTGTTCACCACGCACACGACCTACCTCAACGGCCTAATCTACCTAGGACTGAACCTCTCGCTGGGTTCCGTGTCGGGGTTTCTGCCGACGATTATCCAGAGTTTCGGGTACACTGCGGCGCGCGCGCAGCTGTTCACCGTGCCGCCGTACGCGGTCGCGTTCGTCGGAACCGTGCTCTGTTCGTATCTCTCTGACCGGTGGCGGATGCGCGGCCCGTTCGTCGTGGCGCTCATGCTCTTCTCGGCGCTGGGCTTTGCGATCCTCATTGGCGTCCCGCACTCGAACGGCGCGCGCTACTTTGCCACCTTTTTAGTCGTGCTCGGCGCATTCAGCAACATCCCGCTCATGCTCAGCTGGGCGACCAACACGGCCGGCTCGCACAGCGCCGCGGCCGTGCGTCTGGGCTTTATGAGCGCATGCGGGCAGTGTTTCTCCAGTACGTCCATTAAAGGCTGGGACTGATGGCAGTCTTGGCGAGCTTTGTGTTTCCCAAGAAGGAGGGGCCGCATTGGTACAAGGGCTTTGCGCTCAACCTCGCCTTCAATGCCATTGCGGCGATTACTGCGGTTTATCTGTCGCTGTACTATCTTGCACAGAACCGCAAGCGCGACGCGGCCGAGGCCGTGGAACACACCGAGGAGCACGACGAGAAGGACGTCGAAGTCGAGATGCCGACGAATCTCCACCACAACGCGCCGGGGTTCAGGTTCTATCCATAGAGTGCATGCAGATATTGCAACTTGCGATAAGTTCTGGGAAGGAATAAGTCATAAACACTCTTCCGAACTATTCCCCAGCTTACTTGACTACTCCTCTTGTGTTTGTTGTTGTCTACTCCTCCACACTAATGTTGACCACGCATCCAGTCCTCCCGCCCACCAATGAATCGGTACACGACCCGACTGTCCCGGTCGACACAGCGCGGATCCGCCGCTGCCTGGGAGTAGACGTCGAGCCCTGCTGCCCCGAGCCGTAGGGGCGTATCGCTCGCCTGTGCCGCGGCGACTGCCAACCCATAGTCCTTCTTCATGAGCTGGACCTTGAAGCCGCCCGCGTAGTCGTTGCTGGAGGGAGCCGAGGGACCGATGCCTGGTACGGGCTGGTGTGAGCCCATTCTCAATATTTCCTGCGGCTACAGCGGTGGTTGTAGCCCCGCGCGTCCTGCCCAGGATGACTACTCCCCAACTCGTCCCGGAGTTTGCTTGCACAGCTCTCCCGCTCCCCTTATTCACTCACATTGACATGGTCATTGACCCAGCTCCCAGCCGAGCTCGTCTTGAGCACCTCGTTGAAAACCCACGGATCCAGGCCTAGACGCATAGCAAGATTGTACCCCTCGGCAGTGGCGATGGCGATGGTGCCCGAGACGTAGTTGTTGCACAGCTTCGTGACCAACCCCAAAGACGGTCCGCCGCACGGCACAAGGTTGCCGCCCATCGTGCTCAGCACCTGCATGATCTCGGGCTCGCGCGGGTGCCCGCGCGCATAGCCCATCATGATCGTCAGCGTCCCGGCTTTGGCACCGCTGGGACCGCCGGAGACGGGCGCGTCGACAAAGTCTGCCCCGCGATCCATTATGAGGGACGCGATGTGTTTGGACGTCTCGATGTCGATCGTGCTGCATTCCAGAAAGAGCTTGCCCGTGAGAGGGAGAGCGAGGAGGGACGGGGTGAAGATTGCGCGCACGTGCGCGCCTTCTGGCACCATGGTGACAATCACGTCCTGCCGTCAGGCTTGTGGCAGCAAGAGCTGCGACATACAGACTGTTCGACCACCTCCTCGGCATCCAGAGCTGGGCTCGCGCCCGTCTCTGTCGCAAACCTGGACAGGACCTCGGGCACGACGTCGAACACCACCATCGAGGTGTCCTTTGGGAGTTTGGCGCGCAGGTGGGCCGCCATCTTGTGTCAGCTCGGCGCGGCTGGCGGTCGGACTGGATATCCCATGGCGCCAAGCCCCACTGCTGTCAGCTGTGCTGCGGTTGAGCGCACTGAATCCTATACGCTTTGGGACCATGCTGTCAGTAGTGGTCAGTCAAGTAATCTGGATATTGCATGCAGTGAGGTGGGAGATGGGAGGGGTGATGGCGGGGTTCGGCTTTGGCCGGGCGGGCGATAGCGATTAGCTCGGGGAAACCATCTCGGCCCGAGAGACGTCGACTTGACCTCTGACTTGACTTCTGACTTTCTGAACTACTCTCCCTCTCTGAACAGCATGGCAGCACAGGAGGACAAGACGATCTCGCGCGAGGAGGCGCACCAGGCCATTTTTGATCTGGGCATCCAGCAGGTGAGCGCTCGGCTACACCATACTGTCGTCCCGGTCGCAGTTGCGCGCAGTCCATGATGCTGGAGCGGAAGGAACAGAAGCCGGAGGAGCACGCTGCTGGTGCTTGGACTCGAGTTAATTTCAGCGCCGCACGGTCCTCGGGGACAAGTATGTCGACAACCAGCTCCAAACGCGCAAGTCCGAGTTCTCGCGCCCGGCGCAGGAGTACGTGACGCGCTGTGCGTGGGAGGGGCTGTGGTCTCGGCCGGGGCTCGAGTTGAAGTACCGCTCCTTGGTGGTGATTACGTGAGTGGCATGGTGCGAGCATGGCTGGAATATGGCCTGGGGAGTTCGGATGGAGTCGGCGCCAAGCGAACTGGATCAGTCGTTTGGGGCTGCCGTGAGGGAGAAGCGTGAAGAGTCGGAGAAGTGGAAGGCTGGAGCGAGTTGCGGGAGACTACAAGACTCAACTGACATCAGCATCCTCGCCATCGGCGGCCACGAGAAGGAGCTGTACGCGCACACGCGCGGCGCGCTGCGCAACGGGCTCACCGAGGACGAGATCCGCGAGGGCATGATGCACGTCATGGGCTACGGCGGCTTCCCAAAGGGCCTCGAGGCGTGCGTCCTGCACGCGACGGAGCTGATGGCAGATTCCGTGTTTGCGAAAAGGCCGTCGAGGACTACCGGCGCGAGGTCGCTGAGGAGGGCAAGGCTGCTTAGGCGATGGTATCATTTTGGAGATAGGGCTCTGAGTACGACTCTGATGCTCATTGCTCTAATGCTGCTCATGTGGAGCGAAATGTGCTGTCTATGCTGATACTTGCTCAGACACCGCCTTGGGCTTGAAGTTGAACCCGGCTCTAGGTGCAGATTACTACAGTCCCCAGCAGCCCAACTTGCCAGCTGTCGGCCTGTCCATGCCTAACTCCCGTGGAGGAGCAATCCTATGAGAGGAACTAACGTCCAGCCCGGTCGCTGTTCTCCATTATGTCCTCAAAGCTCATTTCTATAGTCAACCTTATCTCCCAGACGTCTCAGCCAGCCACTGGAACACATATGCCACCTGGCCTCTACCTCGCGTGCCTGCCGATCTCATGCCGCGAGTTCGATTCCGACAGCGGAACGACTTTTGCACTCTCTACGCTCGCTGTGCTTCCCCCGTTCTTTCAAGCTCGCAGACTGCAGAGCATGGCGAGTGCTTTCGTCGTCTGATAGTCTGTACCGCTGTAAGGATGGAAGCGATGAGGCGGAACAGGTGGTGGTGTCGACAAGTCAAGTGGTGGCCACAAGCGGGATTCGGATGGCGAGCACGAGCCAACAAGTCACCATCCCGTCTCCGTCTCCGTCCTCACCACCAGCACTCGCCTCGTCGTCGCCATCAGACCCCTCACGCTGGTGGTCAGACGATCCGCCGCCGTCCCCGAGCTAACCGGTGCCACTCTCGGCCTGGCACGGCGATGACGACGGTGCGGCGTGGTATATAAACGCAGCCCACCGTCAACAACAGACCATCCTCGAGGACAATCTGGAAGCTATCGCACTGCCTCTGCTCACGACCACTAGCATCGAGCACGCTATCGCCTGGCATCGACCTCGGTCCAGCTCCATCGACCTCCACCGCACCACCCGGCGCTGCCACCCGACCTCCGACGCCGCACCCAGCCTCCGACATCCCCCCCGCCAGCACACCCACAATGCCCGCGGCGCCCGTGCGAGTACCGCGCAAACGGCCCTCCATCGCGCCAGACGACATAGCCCACCTCACGCTATCCGAGGTGCGCGAGCGGCTGGCACGCAACGAGCGCGTGCTCAATTCGGCGCTCCTGTCGACGTCGCCGGGCCTCTCGACGTCGCCGCTCGCAGGCATGTCCTCGTTCCCGTCCGCCGCCGCCGCCGGGGCCACGGGTCTCCCGTCCGGCCTCGCGGCCTCCGGACTGGCGTCCTCGCCGTCGCCGCGCTTCGGCACATCGCCGACGTCGAGTGTCAATGGCGGCTCGCCGGACATGCGCTCGCGTCTGCTGGCCGTGCGTGACGCGCTACGCGCGCGCGAGGCCGAGCTCGTCGCGGACGAGGTGGGCAACATGAGCTTGGCTGATCGGCGGCCCAGTGCGAGCTTGCGCAGCGGCAAGGCGCGCGCGCTCGATGCGATCCGGATGGAGGAGGCGGCACATCCGCGAAATCCCATTTCTCTGTAAGTCTCTCTCTTGAGCACACTTTACGGACTCTCTGACCCAGACCGATGGAGACGTCCCTCGCGCTCGGCACGCGCGACTACGACAACCTGACCGCCGCGCGCTTTGCGGCACTGGGCCTGAGTCCGTCCGCTTCGCCGGCGTCGAGCCGCGCGCCGAGCTATCCAGGCATGTCCCGCGGCGGGCTGCATGCGCACGAGGGCGACGCGCTCGCGCGCGCGGCCCGAGCGGCGAGTTACGCCAAAGCCCACGCAGACGACGACGACGACATGTTTGGCTCCCCCGACGAATATGCTGCTGCGAGCGTGTATGCTTCCGAGCGGCACGATCTGGGCAACGGGCTGCCGCTGGCTACTGCGCGCGCGCGCCGGGCGGAGGGCCTCGATGGGGACATGCGGCTGGAGAGTACGGAGGAGGGCGCGGACGACGCTTTTGGCGAGGACAACGACGAGTACGACGAGGACGCGAGGGGCGTGTTCGTACCGGCTGGAGAGCCTTTGGGGGAGCCTGTCGGCGGGCCTTTGATGTAGGTTAGTCAGAAGTCTTGCATGGGACGGCTTTGGGTGTGCACTTCCGTCTCATGTTCACTCATCCACCCCACTAAGCTCCAGATAACATCAGTACTCTGCCATCGGCTGCTCGGCTGCTATCGCAGCCTCGCGCAGCCGCAGCCCAGTCATGCAGGTGTGATCGCATCTGACGATCTGGTACATAAACCCGGCTCTACACTCCTATCCCTACACTAGCGTTGTTGCCAGCTTAGAAGCGGAGCTTGGTGAAGAACCAGCGGTTGTTGCCCTTGGCGTAGCGCTCCTCAAAGGCCTTCTTGATGGCCTTCTTGGAGTCCTCGCGCTGGGTGGGCTCCTTGAAGGTGTCGTTGGAGACGGAGCCCTTGAGGGTCTCGAGCTCGAGCATGTAGCGGGTGGGGAGGAGGTGCGCGTAGTTGACGACCTTGATGAAGGGCTTGACCTTGGAGCGCTTGGCAACCTTCTTCTTGCCCATCGACTTGGTCACCTTCAGGGGGTAGCTGGGGTCAGAGAGTCCGGGAGGAGGGGGGTCGGCGAGTGGTAGTCGGGCGAGTGATCGCAATTGATCGCAATCCGACTGACCACCGTAACTTCACTCACCGCTCGATGCCGGCAACGATGGCGTGGGGGTAGGGGCGCTCCTTGGTGCCCTCGTCGCGCTGCTGGATAACGACGACCTTCTTGCCAGCCTGGCGGCCAGACAGGACAACAGCCACCTTTCCGGGTCGGTAACTGGGGTCAGCGGGGCGGGGACGGGGGCAAGGCGACCAAAGAACTGCGGGTCGTGCGCCGAGAGGATATGAGGACATTTTGGTGGTGGTTCCAACTGGAGAGCGCCGATCAATTTCGCAGCATCACAGAGGCATAGCCGCAGAGCCCTCCAAACAGAGCGTCGTCCGCCAGTGCACAGAGCACGAGGACTGCATCTGCACGCAGACAGCATCCCCGTTCTCGTGCACTCCAACGTCCAGCCACAACACCACCCATCCACAAATTCCTCCTCGACATCGCTTCGACTCGCAGTCTCGCCGTACGCGCGCGGCACTCACATCTTGACCATCTGGACGTCAGCTGTGCTCTGCTCGCTGTGCACGACGGCGTACTCACTTTGAACGCTGCGAGGTTAGTTCTGGCGAGAGATGGAGGTCGACAGTTGAACCGGGCAGCGTGCACGCCGCACCCAGCCGCCAACTTGCGCACAGCGGGAGCAAAATTGTCGTAGTTTGGACAAGTTCGGCATTTTGGACGTGTGGCGAAATCCCCCAAGGTGCCACATGGCTTCGGCATGGGCGGCACGTGATCTTCGCATGGGTGCCACGCGAGGTTCCCACCCCCGCCCTTACATAATCCCACGCGAGCGAGACGTCACGAATGGAGACGCCAGTGCTGCCCATCTCGACGTTGTCCCCATCTCCAGCAGCGAGCTCGCCATCTCTCAGCTCTGCGCAGCACTCATCTCTCACAGCACATCTCCGCGGCATGACCACCTGAGCACATCGAAACCATGTCCGCCGCCGCCCAGAGGCCCCGCGCGCCGCTCATCGCCGAGCGCGCCGGGACACCCGCCATCGACGCGACGGCGACCTCGTCGCCCGCCTCCAGCCAGGTCGGCGGCATGAGCAGCGGCGGGCTCAGTCGCGCGGACCAGATCGTCTACCGATTCTATCTCAAGACGGTCGGGCTGCTCGTCGACGGGCGAGTGACGCACTTTGGCGCACAGCGTGGCGAGCGCAAGAAGGACCGCTGGGTAGACGATAGTAACAATCGCTCTGACACCAGTTCAATCTCGCCATACCAGATACAGAAGTACACAAGGCCGACTTGCGGATCTATCGCGCCGTGTCGTCCTACTCGCCGCTGCCGGGCAGTGACGGCGCGCCGCGCGCATCGATACCACCGCTCCTTATCGCGTTCGTGCTGGACACAAACGACATTCCAGCCGGCCAGACTCTGCTATGGAATCGCGGCGGCGCACGCGTCGCGCTCGATCCCACTCTAGGACGCACCGCTGGCCCGAGCGGACGACGGCCGGGCATCGTCCTCGAACGATGGACACTGCGCGTGACGTGCGTCGGGAAGCCAACCCCACTGACGTTCAGAGACGCGAGTGGAGCCCTCGCTGGCTCCGAGATGGCACCGCCTACCGCGTATCGGCTCGGAATCATCCATTTCAGAGCCCTCTACGCGTTCATCCGCCTCCTGCCCGCCTACAGACTCTATCGGAGATTACGAAGACTCCACACCGGCCTCAGACTCGGTATCAAGCTCTGGGGGCCAGAAGGATACACTAATGGCCCAGAGGGGATTACGGAAGCATGGGACGTGATGGAGCGCGACCTCGTGGGGATTGATATGCCGCTCGATCGCATGGTCTCCGGCGCCGAGGCGGATCCGGCCGCCTCGTCCATGTGCGAGCGATACGACTTTCCGCCTTTGGATCTGTTTGGAAACACGTACGAGCTCGGCGTTGTGTATCGGCCGAATGTGGACTTTGACGTCGAGGACAAGGAGAGTCTGCTCAGTGAGCGCTTTGTCGACATGGACGAAGACTGGTTCACGCCGACGGTGGCGAGGCATAGGTTGGAAGCGGAACGGGCTGCCTCGGCGGGATCGAGCTCAAGGCCAGCTACGTCGACCAGAACGCCTCCAACCGTACCCGCGAGCAACGCTTCTGGGGGCTCAAGCAAGGGCACACCGTCTGGGTCTACACCCACAGCGCCGAGTTCTCTTGGCGCTGGGAAGTGGGGAGCACTCACGGAGGGTTTGCCGTTCGCTGTCGGCGTGCATCAGGGAGGCGAGACTCCGCCGTCCCCGACGACTGGCACTGGTGTCCCGCCATATCGAAGACTATCGGCCCACTCTCTCCAGCCGTTTAGAAGTATATCTGCCTCACCGTCCACCTCGGTACTGCGCAACTTTACCCCATCAAACGCGGCGCCTGGAACCCCAACCTCGGCTCACCAAGCTGCGCGAGCTATCCCGGGCGGACTACCCGCGGCACCGAGCATGGCGCGAACCTCTTCTTTCCTCTCCCAATCCGGGCGCTCTCTCTCTCACGCGCAGATGGCCAACATGTACGGCGGTAGCGCGTCTCCAGGCTCAGGTCCATTCCTCGGACCAGGCAGCTCACCCCCACCACTCAGCTTTTCAAAGCAGGCGTTGTCAGCGCATCGCCCAGTCGTTCCCTCGCCGTTCGCTCCGTCGTCCATTGATCGCGAATCTCCGTCACCAAGCCCGAGCTCGCTGCCACGGCGATATTCATCGCAGTTCAGGAGTCGAGCTGCGTCCGCATTAGGCGCGAGTCCAGAGGCGCCGTCGTCGCTGGGTCGTCGCACCAGTGTACGCGAGAGTGGCCTCCGACACAGCCTAGACGAGCCGAGACCGAACGCACCAGATAACGACGAGGTGCACGCCTTTCTCCGTGCGCTGGACAGCTGGACGCCGCCGCCGTCCGTGGCGCCCGAGCGAAGTCCTCGCGCCGTGATGAGCAGCATAGCCTCGGCGTCGGGCACGGATATCTCCGCGGCAAGCGGCAGCGGCAGCGCCCGTGCGCCGCTCACGCGGCAGCATGTCGAGGACACGCTGAAGCGCATGGCGGGCTCGTTTAGCGTGCCGGGCTCCGAGACGCCGTCGCGGCTAAACTCGCGGCGGGACTCGAGCTCGGAGGAGCCGGCTGGTATTCCGATCGGCGGTCGCGCAAGCGCTCTGAGACACGAGGCGGCCTCGGGCCTGCCGAGCAGCGGGCGAAGCAGTCCGAGCTCCCTCTCGCGTCTCTCGCCCGGAAGCATGCCGCGCTCCTCTCCTGGCGCGCACAACCTGCACGCGCACCACCTGCCTCTACCCATGCCGCGCCTGGGGTCGGGCTCGTCGCTCCCCCGCCCAGCTCTGGGCGTGACGCCAGAAGAGCCGGCCTGCGTCTCTGGGTCGGGTCTTGCCCGCAGCTTGCCTGGCCAAGGGAGCGAGCGGGAGCAACGCACGGTGCCGACGCCCGGCTCGCTGGCGTCCTCGCCCGCGCCGCCGCGCATCAGCGCGCTCTCGCCCCAGACTACGGGCGGGAGCTCGAAGCGCGGCCCCGTACTTGTGCGAGGCGGCTTTGGCGCGCCTGCGAGCTCTAAAGCGAGCACGACGAGCAGCAGCCCCGGCACCTCGCCCGTAAGAGAGTACCGGTATCGGTCGGGGCTGCACGCCGAGCGCGAGCGGAGCGAGCGGCAGGGATCTATCGGGAGTGGCATGTTCCGGGAGACTACTTATCGCCGCGCCAGTGCGGGGAACGGGAATGGCGCGTCGCGGCGCACGGCGCCGAGTTCGCTTGGGCGCGATGAGGAGGAGAACGCGTTTCGCCGCCTGGGGGTTGTGAGTGATGGCGAGGACGAGATGGAGCGGGAACGGCGGGCGCGGAGTCGCTCCCCGCACTCGCCTGTTGTTGAGGGCCTTATGGCGCGGCTTGCGCTTGCGCATGCTAGTGAGCGTGAGCGGGGGCGGGAGGGGGGTGAGTGGGAGCAGGACGGGACGGGAGAGTGAGAGTGAGCGGAGGAGGGAGACGGACTGTTGTATATACGATTTGTTGTGGAACAAAGGTCAGAAGGGTATGAACCATGAATCAGGCAGGGTGGAGCCTGCAGCGTGATAGCGTGGAGACTAAGAAGTGGGTGAGGTGTAGACTGGCCGTGTCGCTCGCCGTCAGTGCCGAGACTATACATGCTACAGTTCTATTGCGTGGGCGAGATGAGGATGACGCCGTCGCCGCGGACGAAGAGCATCTCGTCGTTCCGGCGTTCCACCTGATGTCAGCTGACGGTCGCGGTTCAGTTAGCTGCTGTGGGGGGAGGTGGTTGCTACTGAACACAACACAGTCCAAGCAGCTCAAAGGGGGCAACAGCAGCTGCTGGACGATGAACGCCATAGTCCGAACACGGTGATGACTCGAGCGCTACCCACCCTCGGCTGCCCCGGGGTGCCGTCCTCGGAGATGTCGACGCGGTGTATGCTCTCCTCCACGGTTGAGAGGACGAGGTTCATGTGCGCATCGTATGCCTGTGGTCAGCTGGAGATTCTCTTGGCGAGAGCTGCGCCTTGTCGCCATGAGAGGCATAGTCCTCGCTCAAGGTCTAGAGCGTAGCTCCCCGTCGCTACCCACGTGAAGAGTACCAGTCAGTGTCCTGTCGCCGCGCAGCTTGACGAACACGCGCCTGAGATCAGCTCAGTTCCTACACGCAGCAGCTACTCACTCGCCGAGGGCCAGCTTGACGACGTCGAGCGGCTCGGTGATGGTGGCAGAAACGGCGTCGTCCATCGTGAGTAGTCGATGCTCAAGCTGTTGTCGAGTGAGGTCAAGCTCGTCAGTGGCAATTTGCTCCCGCTGATTGAGTACGGTATTTACCCAAACCAGGCACACCCACCTCGTCGCGTCGCGGTCTGACTTCGTGACGCTCACCGATCTCTCACCACACCAACACTTTCTTCACCAGCATGGCCTCTCCTTCGCCCGACGAAGGCGAGGCCCTCGCCCAGTCCGCTGCCGGGCTGGGCTTTGACGTGCCCGTCTTCCGGTCCTATCTAGCCACCCTCCTGCCGCCTGGTCAGTGCGCACGACGACGGAGCTGATGGCAGTCATGTCGGCGACGCGGCAGGACCTCGAGCACGGCCTCTTTGACGACCCCGCGTTCGAGGAGAAGGCCGTCCGGTTCGCGACGGACAGCGGCTGCCAGGTCGTGTACATCACCAAGGAACGATACCTAGACGTCGACGAGGACGGTGGGTCGAATAGTAGCTCACACTAATACGAGACCAACCGATATCCCGCATTGCATACCGCCTCCATCTCCCGCCTACTCCCACCCACTCGCCGAACGTGCTCTCGACGCTTGCGCTGATCAAGTCCGCACCGACACTCGACTCGCTCACGCCACTCGGCGCACAGCTGCACTTTGTCCAGCTGTCCTCGGGTGCTGCGCCCATGCTCGTCGCTGACAGTGGCGCACCTTCTGGAGCTAACACTGTGATCTCTACGCCAACGGCGCAGGCAACGCCATATGACGGCCTGCACTCACTGGTCCACTGGGGCGTGGCCCCGTGGTTTGACTCGTACGTTGCGTCAAAGGGCACAGTCAACGACGGCCCGTCCGGCGGCAAGAAGGCCGGAGAGGCATCGATGGGCATCCCTGTAACCAAGAAGAAGTTTGCCGAGCTCGAGCTCTCCCTCCTGCATCTGAAGCAGAACGTCGAGATCCCGGAAGTGCATCTCTCGGTCCACCCCGCGATCCGCAAGGCCGTAGCTCAGGTGCGCCAGTCATGACGATCTCGCAAGCTGACTCCAGGCGCACGCCTCCAACCAACGCGTGACCGTCGACGATGTCGAGCCCGCAGCTCTCCTCGACGACCCTGCATTCCTCAACAAGCTCCAGGCAGACGTCAACTCGTGGATCAAGGAGATCCAGACCGTCACCAAGCTCTCGCGCGATGTGTCCTCTGGCACCGCCTCCCAGGAGATCAACTTCTGGCTCAGCATGGAGCATGCGCTGGAGAACATTGAGAACCAGCTCAAGGGCGATGAGGTGACCCTCGCCCTCGACGTGCTCAAGCATGCCAAGCGCTTCCACGCTACCGTCAGCTTTATCGCCGACACGGGCATCAAGGAGGCGGCGGATCTGGTGCACAAGTACAACATCCTCATGAAGGACTTTCCACTCGACGAGCTCCTTGCCGCGACCGACCTGGATAAGATCAAGGAGTCAATCTACCTGATATTCGCGCACATCAACAAAAAGCTCAAGCTGTCTCCATATCCCATCCGCCGCACGCTGCCTCTCGTGGAGGCCATCTCGTCCGACTTCAACGACCAGCTCCTCCGTGTCCTCAGCACCCAGCGCCTGATGTACATGGACTACGGCAAGTTCGAGGACATCATGAGCGTCACGGCCGAGGTCTTCTCCACGTGGGACGAGAACATGAAGGACTTTACCAATGTCGCTCGCGAGGTGTCCCGTAAGCGCGCAGAAAAGTTTATCTCCATCAAGATCAACCCCGCGCACGCCAAGCTGCAGGAGCGTATCGTGTACTTGCGCGCCTTCCGCCGCTCGCACGAGCAGTTACGCGTCATGACCAGCTCGACGCGCAGCTTCCAGGGCCTGGGTAACGATGTGCCCTTTGACATTGACATGGAGGAGGAGGTACGCCTCAGCTACGAGAGCGTCAAGAATGTGGACGTACTCGATGTCTCGCCGGAAGGCTCAGAAATCTGGTACGCTGCCGAGGTGGCCTACAACGACCGCGTCGCACGTATCGAGAACCAGATCATCTCCCGCCTGCGCGACAAGCTGGCCACCACAGGCACTGCACAGGAAATGTTCCGCGTCTTCTCAAAGTTCAACACGCTCTTTGTGCGGCCAAAAATCCGCGGCGCCATCAAAGAGTACCAGACCCGCCTGATCGACTCGGTCAAGGACGACATCCGTGACCTGCGGCACAAGTTCACAGCCAACTACCGCAACTCGCAGGCGTTCCACATGTCAGCCCTGCGCGACTTTCCCTCCGTCTCCAGCGCCATCATCTGGGCGAGGCAGATTGAGCGCCAGCTGCTCATGTACATGCGCCGCGTGGAGGATGTGCTGGGCAAGGGGTGGGAGAGCTACTCTGAGGGACAACGCCTTCAGCAGGAAAGCCAGTCATTCCGCTCCAAGCTGGACACCAAGCCGCTGTACGATGCCTGGGTGGCGGATATCAATCGTCGCGGAAACCTGGTCGTCTCTGGGCGTCTGTTTGACATTACTCGCACCCGCGCGACCTCTGCCAGCGTACAGGGCCAGCTTCAGCTGACCGTCCAGTTCGACCAGCAGGTCGTGAGTCTGTACAAGGAGGTCCGCGCACTGATCTGGCTCGGATTCAATGTCCCGCTCACGATCACGCATCGCGCCAAGGACGCAAAGCGCGTTTACCCTCACGCGGTGAGCCTGATGGAGTCCGTGCGGACCTACTCCCAAACGCTCGATCTCATCGACAACAATCCCGACATTGCGATCCTCCTCGCGAGCTACCGCAACCACGCGCAGCAGATGATCGCCCGCGGCATCAACATGCAGTGGGATCACTTGGTCAACGCGTACGAGAGCCACCGCTTCCTGCCTGGTGCCGACGGCCGCGAGAGCCGCCACTTCATCTACGTCCGCGAGTTTGCAAGTGTGGTTTCTCTGCTGCAGGACAAGGCGTCGGCGCTGATCGACATCTCTCTCGACATTCAGCACATTGTTGAGGACCTCCAGACGTGCGAATACAAGGAGGAGGCCTTCGCTTCCCTTCTTGCGCAGGTGCAAAAGACTATCGACCAGCTCAACCTCGAGGGATACAGCAATCTCGACGCCTGGGTCGGGCAGATAAACGAACGCATTGATGCTGTACTCAGTTCCCGCCTCGAACTGGCCATTGAGGGCTGGTGTCGCGCATTTACCAAGGCGGATGAAGATCACGATACGTACGAGCCCAACGGCGACGACGCGCCCAAAGTTGCCGAGGTTACCATCAAGCCTCTTGTCCACGAGGTGCGCATTCGCAACCAGGTCATCTACCTTGACCCGCCCATCGAGCTCGCTCGCCAAGAGTGGCTCGTGCAGTTCCAGGATGCGCTTGGGGTGGTGTGCAACCTGAACCGCATCAAGAGTTCGCGCTACGAGATCAGTCTGCAGGTCGACGAGGCCAATGCGGAGGACACGACGTACATTGGCCTTCTCACGTCCTCTGGGCTACCGCTCGAGAAGCCACTCTCACTCATTGAGAACAAGGTGCAGACCGTAGGCGCCTATGTCGACAAGTGGCTTCAGTTCCAGTCGCTGTGGGATCTGGAGGCCGAGTACGTCTACAACCGACTCGGCGACTCGCTCGCTTCCTGGGGCCAGCTGCTGTCCGATATCCGCCAGGCGCGTTCTACGTTCGACACCACGGACACACGGAAGGACTTTGGCGTCTGTGTTATCGACTATGCGAATGCACAGAGCAAGGTCAACGCCAAGTATGACGCGTGGCAGCGCGACTTGCTCGCCAAGTACGGCGCAAAGCTCGGCACCACAATGAAGGACGTGTACTCTGCCATTCTGAAGGCGCGGACAGACCTCGAGACGCACTCCATCGAGGGCAGTTCCACAGCCCAGGTCGTGTCTTTCATCACCTTCGTGCAGGACCTGAAGCGCAAGGTCGAAAGCTGGGGTCCGGAGATACAGCAGTTCGCCATCGGTCAAAAGACGCTCGAGCGCCAGCGCTACACGTTCCCCAGCGACTGGCTGTATGTGGATCAGATCCAGGGCGAGTGGAGCGCGTTCTCCGAGCTCTTGAAACGCAAGGACGACTCGATCAAGGAGCAAGTCGCCGGGCTGCAGCTCAAGATCGTCGCCGAGGACAAGGTTATCGATGGCCGTATCCGCGACTTTGTCTCTGACTGGGAGACCAACAAGCCCCTCCAGGGCCATGTCAAGGCTGACGTCGCGATCAACACTCTCAGCGCCTTTGAGTCGCGGCTCAACCAGCTCACGGACGACTACAGCCTCATCTGTCGCGCCAAGGAGGCTCTCGATTTGGAGCATTCCAAGGATGGCCGTCTCCTGCCAGTTACGGAGGAGCTGCGGGATCTGAAGGCTGTCTGGACGGCTCTGACGGGCATTTGGGGTCGTCTCAACCAGCTTCGCGAGACCTTATGGTCGGCTGTCCAGCCTCGCAAGCTGCGCCAGGAGCTCGACAGTGTCCTGGGCTCAACTCGCGACATGCCGAGCCGCATGCGCCAGTATGCGGCGTTCGAGTACGTGCAGGACGCTATCCGCTCGCTGCTCAAGGCGAACATACTCGTCGGCGAGCTCAAATCCGAGGCTCTCCGCGAGCGCCACTGGTCCAAGCTCTACAAGGTGCTTCGTCTCCCGTCTGGTTACCAGGCGCAATCTATGACACTTGGGCAGGTGTACGATCTTGACCTGCAGAAGAACCAGACGCTCATCAAGGAGGTTGTTGTTCAGGCGCAGGGAGAGATGGCGCTTGAAGAGTTCCTCAAGCAGGTTCGCGAGATTTGGACCTCCTACTCGCTCGACCTGGTCAACTACCAGAACAAGTGCCGCCTCATCAAGGGCTGGGACGAGCTGTTCAACAAGTGCAGCGAACATCTGAATTCGCTCTCGGCCATGAAGCTGTCCCCGTACTACCGCGTCTTCGAGGAAGAGGCAGCGTCGTGGGAGGAAAAGCTCAACCGCGTGCACGTGTTGTTCGACGTCTGGATCGATGTTCAGCGCCAGTGGGTCTACCTCGAAGGTATCTTTTCCGGTAGTGCCGACATCAAGCACCTCCTGCCTGTCGAGAGCTCGCGGTTCCAGAACATCAACTCAGAATTCCTGTCCGTCATGAAGAAGGTGTACAAGTCACCCTTTGCGCTTGATGTGCTGAACATCCCCGGCATTCAAAAGAACCTAGAGCGACTGGCGGATCTCCTCACCAAGATCCAGAAGGCGCTCGGCGAGTATCTCGAAAAGGAGCGCTCGTCCTTCCCGCGCTTCTACTTTGTCGGTGATGAGGACCTGCTCGAGATCATCGGCAACAGCAAGGACATCCACCGCGTCATGAAGCACCTCAAGAAGATGTTTGCGGGCATTTCCGTCTTGCAGCTCGACGAGGAGGCGACGCAGATCCTCGGTATGGCGTCGCGGGAAGGCGAGGAGGTGCCGTTCCGCATGTCCATCATGCTCAAGGACTACCCCAAGATCAACGACTGGCTGGCCAAAATCGAGGCCGAGATGCGCCTCTCTCTTGCGGCGTTGCTCGGCCAAGCCGTCAAGGACCTGCGCGACATCTTCCGCCTCGATGGCCAGCTCGGCACGACAGAGCTGCTCGAGTGGATCGGGACTTACCCTGCACAGCTTGTCGTTCTTGCGGTGCAGATTGCCTGGACGGAGCTCGTGGAGCTTACCCTCCCCAAGGGCCAGTTGCCTGAGGCGCTCGACCTCGTCGGCCGGATGCTTGACCTGCTCGCTGATACGGTCCTGCAGGACATTCCAGTCCTGCAGCGCCGCAAGTGCGAGCATCTCATCACCGAGCTCGTGCACCAGCGTGATGCCATTCGTGCCCTCATTGCGTCTGGGACGACGTCGATCGAGTCTTTCGACTGGCTCTACTACATGCGCTTCTACCTCAATGAGGCGATTGATGACCCACTCGCCCGCCTGGAGGTACACATGGCCGACGCCGTCTTCCCGTACGGATACGAATACCTCGGCATCCCCGACCGCCTCGTCCAGACGCCTCTGACGGACAGGTGTTACCTCACTCTTACACAGGCGCTGGACAACCAGCTTGGCGGCTCGCCGTTCGGCCCAGCAGGAACCGGCAAGACCGAGTCGGTCAAGTCGCTCGGCGTGCAGCTGGGTCGCTTCGTTCTGGTCTTCTGTTGCGACGAGACATTCGACTTCCAGGCCATGGGCCGCATCTTCATCGGTCTGTGCCAGGTTGGCGCTTGGGGCTGCTTCGACGAGTTCAACCGTCTCGAGGAGCGCATCCTGTCTGCGGTGTCGCAACAGGTCCAGACCATCCAGCAGGGCCTTGCGTCCGCGGTGTCGAACCCCGACACGGACGTCGAGCTGGTCGGGAAGAAGCTCAAGATCAACCGGCGTACGGGTATCTTCATCACCATGAACCCAGGTTATGCCGGCCGCTCCAACCTGCCGGACAACCTGAAGAAGCTCTTCCGCAGCATGGCCATGACGCGCCCGGACCAGGAGCTCATCGCGCAGGTCCTGCTCTTCTCCAAGGGCTTCCGGACCGCCGAAGTGCTCGCGTCCAAGATCGTGCCTTTCTTCAACCTCTGTTCGGAGCAGCTGTCGTCGCAGCCGCACTACGACTTTGGCCTGCGTGCGCTCAAGTCCGTCCTGGCCAGTGCCGGTGTGCTCAAGCGCGACCGTCACCTGCAAGAGAAGGACGCAGCGTCGGACGAGGTCGCGGAGCAGCAGATCATGATCCAGAGTGTCATGGAGACCATCGTGCCCAAGCTTGTGGCCGAGGACGTGCCACTCCTGCGAGCACTCGTGGAAGACGTCTTCCCCAACGTCGACTACATTCCCGTCGATCTCGCCGAACTCAAGAGCAAGATCTCCGAGGTCTGCGCTGAGCGCCGTCTTGTCGTCGGCGAGGCGTGGCTGGACAAGGTCATCCAGCTTTACCAGATCCAGAACATCTCGCACGGCCTGATGATGGTCGGTCCCTCGGGATCAGGCAAGTCACAGGCTTGGCAGGTGCTGTTAGCTGCGCTCGAGCGTGTTGATGGTGTCGAAGGAGCGTCTTATGTGATCGACCCCAAGGCTATCGACAAGGAAGCGCTGTACGGTACCCTCGACCCGACGACGCGCGAGTGGAACGATGGACTGTTCACGCATATCCTCCGCAAGATTGTCGATAATGTCCGTGGCGAAACTGCCAAGCGACACTGGATCATCTTTGATGGCGATGTCGACCCCGAGTGGGTCGAGAACCTCAACAGGTGGGCGATAGAGTGTTGCGCCTACTGACAATAGTGTACTGGATGACAACAAGCTGCTGACGCTTCCCAACGGAGAGCGCCTCAACCTCCCGCCCAACGTCCGCGTCATGTTCGAAGTCGAGCACCTCCGCTACGCAACCCTCGCCACGGTCAGTCGCTGTGGCATGATCTGGTTTAGTGAGGAGATTATCGACACGGACATGCTCTGCCATCACCATCTCAATGTCCTCGAGAGCGTCGCGATCGGTGCCAGCGACGAGGACGCGCTCGAGTACGGCGAAGGCGCTGCAACGCACCAGATGGACACCCAAAAGTTCATCGTCTCGGTTCTCGAGCCTCACTTTGCCAAAGACGGTCTCGTACAGACTGCCGTCGACTTTGCTTCCAAGTCCGAGCACATCATGGACTTCACCGCCACGCGTGCGCTCAACACACTCTTCTCTCTGCTCAAGGCGACTGTGCGCAATGTTGTCGAATACAACTTCCGCCACAGCGACTTCCCGCTGTCGACCGACAAGGTGGAGACGTATGTCAAGCGGCGCTTGCTACTCAACGTCATCTGGTCGTTTGTCGGTGACAGTCGCCTGGACATCCGTGCCGAACTCGGGGAGCAGCTGCGGCTCACATCTGGCATCGAGACGCCGAACATGCCTCCCGGCGGTTCACTCATCGACTACGATGTGAACGTGGCTACTGCTGAGTGGGTTGCGTGGCAGTCCCGCGTGCCCACTGTCGAAGTCGAGACGCACTCGATCACTTCAGCGGACGTTGTCATTCCCACAGTGGACACGATCCGCCACGAAGAGGTTCTCTACAGCTGGCTGGCCGAGCACAAGCCGCTCATCCTGTGCGGCCCGCCCGGTTCGGGTAAGACGATGACACTGTTCAGTGCACTGCGCAAGCTCAACAACCTCGAGGTCGTCGGTCTCAACTTCTCCAGTGCCACCACTCCTGATCTTATCCTCAAGACGTTTGAGCAGTACTGCGAGTACCGCAAGACGCCCAACGGCGTCATCCTCGCGCCGACTCAGATCGGCCGCTGGCTCGTCGTGTTCTGCGACGAAATCAACCTGCCTGCCACGGACAAGTACGGCACTCAGCGTGTCATCTCGTTCATTCGCCAGCTTATGGAGCGCAATGGTTTCTGGCGCACGTCCGATTTGTCCTGGGTGTCTCTCGAACGTATCCAGTTCGTGGGCGCGTGCAACCCACCCACCGACCCGGGCCGCGTTCCGCTGAGCCACCGTTTCTTGCGCCATGCACCCGTGGTCATGGTCGACTACCCGGGCGAGATCTCGCTCAAGCAGATTTACGGGACCTTCAACCGCGCGCTGCTCAAGGTCGTGCCCAATATCCGCGGCAGCTCGGACGCACTCACGGACGCCATGGTCGCCTTCTACCTCGCGTCGCAGAAGCACTTTACTGCGGACGTGCAGGCACACTACATCTACTCGCCGCGTGAGCTTACTCGCTGGGCGCGCGGTATCTACGAAGCCATCAAGCCGCTCGAGACGCTCTCCATGGAGGGTCTTGTCCGTGTTTGGGCTCATGAAGGATTACGACTGTTCCAGGACCGCCTCGTCGCCGAGGCAGAGAAGAAGTGGACGGACGATGTTCTCAACGAAACCGCGGCGCAGTACTTCCCGAACGCCAACCTCAGCGAGGCGCTCGCCCGGCCAATCCTCTTCTCCAACTGGACATCAAAGAACTACATCCCAGTCGACCGAGAGCAGCTGCGCGAGTACACCAAGGCGCGCCTCAAGGTCTTCCACGAGGAGGAGCTCGACGTGCCACTCGTGCTCTTCAACGATGTGCTCGACCATGTCCTCCGCATTGACCGCGTATTCCGCCAGGTGCAGGGCCACCTGCTCCTCATCGGCGTCAGCGGTGGCGGCAAGACGACGCTCTCACGCTTCGTGGCTTGGATGAACGGCCTGAGCATCTTCCAGATCAAGGTGTCGAACAAGTACACTGGCGCGGACTTTGACGACGATCTGCGTACAGTCCTCCGCCGCGCTGGGTGCAAGGGCGAGAAGATCTGCTTCATCATGGACGAGTCGAACGTCCTCGATGCAGGTTTCCTCGAGCGCATGAACACGCTCCTCGCCAATGCCGAGGTGCCGGGTCTGTTCGAGGGCGATGAGCACGCCGCGCTCATGACTGCGTGCAAGGAGGGGTCGCAGCGCGATGGCCTCATGCTCGACTCGCACGAGGAGCTCTACCGCTGGTTCACTCAGCAGGTTGCGCGCAACCTGCACGTGGTCTTCACTATGAACCCGCCAGCCAACGGGCTCGCGTCTCGCGCCGCGACGTCCCCTGCGCTGTTCAACCGTTGTGTCCTCGACTGGTTTGGCGACTGGTCCGACCAGGCGCTGTACCAGGTCGGCCTCGAGTTCACCCAGACGCTCGACCTCGACTCGGGCAACTACATGGCGCCTGCGCCGTTCCCGGTCGCCTATCGTGACTTGTCTCTGCCGCCTATGCACCGTCAGGCAGTCATCAACGCCATGGTCTTTGTGCACCAGTCCATGCAGGTCATCACGGCCAAGCTGGCCAAGCGGCAGGGCAAGTACAACCACGTCACGCCGCGCCATTTCCTCGATTTGTGAGTTGAACGAACTTGTCGCTAACTGACCCCAGCATCAACCACTATGTCCGCCTCTTTGCTGAAAAGAAGGAGGACCTCGAGGAACAGCAGCGCCACCTGAACGTCGGTCTCGACAAACTGCGCGAAACCGTCACGCAGGTCGAGGAGCTTCGCATGAGCCTCGCAGCGAAACGCACCCAGCTCGAGACCAAGAATGCCGAGGCGAACGCCAAACTGAAGCAGATGGTCGCAGACCAGCAGGAGGCAGAGGCGAAGAAGCTCGCATCCGAGGAGATTCGTGTCGCGCTCGCCAGACAGGAAGCTTACATCGAGGAGCGGTCCCAGATCGTCAAGGAGGACCTCGCGCAGGCCGAGCCTGCCGTCTTGGAGGCTTCCGCAGCCGTTGGTAACATCAAGAAGCAGCACCTTGCCGAGGTTCGTTCAATGGCAAACCCGCCGGAAACTGTCAAGCTGGCGATGGAGTCGGCGTGCACTGTGCTCGGCAACCAAGTCGACAGCTGGAAGGCGGTCCAGAGCGTCATCCGCCGCGACGACTTCATCTCCAGCATCCAGCACTTTGACACCACCAAGATGTCCAAGGCTGTGCGCGACCGCATGATGCGCGACTACATCAGCAAGCCGGCGTTCAACTTTGAGACTGTCAACCGCGCCTCGCGCGCTTGTGGTCCGCTGGTGCAGTGGGTTATTGCGCAGGTGCGATACTCGGAGATCCTCGACAAGGTCGCTCCTCTCCGCGACGAGGTGGCGAATCTCGAACGTCAGTCCGCTGTCACCAAGATGCAAGTCCAGACCGTGCAGGACACGGTCGCCGAGCTGGAGGAGAGCATTGCGCGCTACAAGGAAGAGTACGCGCTGCTCATCAGCGAGACGCAGGCGATCAAGAGCGAGATGGACCGCGTGCAGAGCAAGGTCGACCGCAGCATGACTCTGCTCCAGAGCCTGTCATCCGAGCAGACGCGCTGGGACGCTGGCAGCAAGACGTTCGAGACCGAAATGGGCACCATTGTCGGCGACGTCCTCATCTCCTCCGCCTTCCTGGCGTACAGCGGTTTCTTTGACCAGCACTACCGCGACACCATGCGGCAGACGTGGATGGAACACCTTTCTGAGGCTGGCATTCGCTTCAAGCACGACCTGGCACTCGCCGAGTTCCTCTCAACCGCTGACGAGCGTCTCGCGTGGCAGTCCAACTCGCTTCCTGCCGACAGTCTCTGCATCGAGAACGCCGTCATGCTCAACCGGTACAACCGTTACCCCCTCATTATCGATCCTACCGGCCAAGCGACAGGTTTCCTGCAGAATGAGTACCGCGACCGCAAGATCACTGTCACGAGTTTCCTCGACGAGGCATTCCTCAAGAACCTCGAGAGTGCACTCCGCTTTGGCAACCCGCTCCTTATCCAGGACGTGGAGAACCTCGACCCGATCCTCAACTCGGTGCTCAACCGCGAGCTGCGCCGTACTGGCGGTCGAGTCCTCATCCGCATCGGTAACCAGGACATTGACTTTTCGCCGTCGTTCACAATGTTCCTCTCCACCCGCGACCCTTCTGTTGAGTTCTCGCCCGACATCTGCAGTCGCGTCACGTTTGTCAACTTTACCATGACGCGCGGCAGTCTCCAGACCCAGGCGCTGGACAAGGTGCTCAAGGTCGAGCGTCCCGAGATTGACCAGAAACGCACGGACCTGATGAAGCTGCAGGGCGAGTTCCGCCTGCGGCTGCGGCACCTTGAGCGTGCGCTCCTGCAGGCACTCAACGAGTCGACTGGCAGTATCCTCGACGACGACAAGGTCATCGAAACGCTCGAAGTGCTCAAGAAGGAGGCAGCAGAGGTGCAGCGCAAGGTAGAGGATACGGACGTGGTCATGAAGGAGGTCGAAACCGTCACGACAGAGTACCTCCCGCTCGCTTCCGCTTGCAGCAGCATCTACTTTACGCTCGAGCAGCTCGCGACCATCAACCACTTCTACCAGTTCTCCCTCAACTACTTCCTGTCCATCTTTGATTATGTGCTCCTGCACAACCCAAACCTCAAGGGCGTTACGGATCTGGACGCGCGCAAGGCCACACTCCTCAATGACCTCTTCATGGTCACGTACAAGCGCACTTCGCGCTCGCTCCTGCACTCGGACTACATGGTGCTAGCGACAACCCTCGCCAAGTTGCGGCTCTCGCGGGACGACCTCGGCACTGCGCTGAACGACGAGCTCGACACTCTGGTCGAGGTGCCCGCAGGACAGGACTTTGAGCAGGCGCTCATCACGTCTGAACAGCGGCGCTTCCTCGACAGTCTGCTCGGCATCGAGGCTACCAAGGCTCTCGAGGCGCACATTGCCTCGGAGGCCGACGAGTGGGCGGCATTCATGACCGCTCCAGAGGCCGAGCGCGCCGTGCCATGGCCATGGGCACAGGCCGAGAATATAGTCACGGCCGCCCGGCGTCTTGTGCTTGTCAAGCTCTTCCGTCCCGACCGCATGATCCAGGCGCTGACCGCGTTTGTGGCGCAGGCATTCGGCGCCGACCTCGCGGCTGAAGCTGAATACGACCTCGGCGCCATAGTCAAGGACCAGGTCAAGGCGACGAATCCGCTGGCTCTTGCATCAGTACCTGGGTACGACGCCAGCTATCGCGTGGAGAACCTGTGCCGCTCGGTCGGCGCGTCGTGCACGTCCGTTGCCATGGGCTCGGTGGAGGGCTTTACGCTCGCGGACCAAGCGATCGCCAATGCCGCCCGCACGGGCGCCTGGGTGCTGCTCAAGAACGTCCACCTCGCGCCTGGATGGCTGGCTCAGCTGGAGAAGCGTCTTCACAGCCTGTCACCCGCGCCCAACTTCCGCCTCTTCCTCACGATGGAGACCAACCCGGTTATCCCAGTGAACATTCTCCGCCAGTCGCGGATCATCATGAACGAGCCGCCGCCCGGTGTTCGTGCCAACCTGCTCGACAATCTGCGCGGTTTGCCAACAGCGCAGCTCAGCACGGGCCCAGCGGAGAAGCCACGTCTCCTCTTCCTCCTCGCCTGGCTCCATGCTGTCGTGCAGGAGCGTCTGCGGTACCTCCCCCTGGGCTGGTCGAAGAGCTACGAGTTCAATGACTCGGACTTTGACGCGGCCTTCAAGACCATCGACGCGTGGATCAATGCGCTTGCCAAGGGCAAGGCGAATGTTGACCCCGCGCAGATTCCATGGGTCGCGCTGCGCACCCTCATCAAGCAGGCGGTGTATGGTGGTCGCATTGACTCGGACTACGACCAGAGGGTGCTTGACGCCTTTGTCGACGCCATCTTTACGCCTCGGGCGTATGACGCCGATTTTGCGCTTGTCAACCTTGGCGAGAAGTCGCTGCTTGTGCCCGAGGGTACGAGCATGCAGCAGTTCATTGCGTGGGCGCATGCGCTGCCTGAGCATGAGCCGCCGTCGTGGCTCAGCCTGCCTGGGACGGCAGAGCGGGTCGTGGCTGCCTCAGGGGGTGAGTCGACGTAGCGTCCATAACTGACATCAGCGAACGCTACGATTGTCAAACTGCGCAAGCTGCGGACCACCGAGGACGACGATGACGACTTGAGCCCTGCTGTTGCTGCATCTGAGGGGCGTCCTGCGTGGATGACCACGCTCAAGGCGAATGCAGAGGAGTGGCTTGCGGCGCTGCCAAAGGTGAGCTTTGTGGTACCGCCTCAGCTGACGACAGTCCCTCTCCACCCCGGCGTCCATCACTGACCCGCTCACACGGTTCTTTGGCCGGGAAGCGTGGACTGGGCGCCGCCTCCTCCAGCGCGTGCGCAAGGACCTCACGGAACTCGTGCGCGTCTGCGAGGGCAGCCTCAAGCAGACGAATGAGCTGCGCGCGCTCCTGACGGATCTGAACCGCGGCATCGTACCCTCCCATTGGGCCAAGTTCAAGATGCCAAAGGGGACGTCCGCTGCGCTGTACATTGTGGATCTCGTGGCGCGTCTTGGGCAGCTCGAGCGAATCGCAACCAGCGGCATGGGCGGAGGGATCTGGCTTGGCGGGCTGTTCCAACCCGAGGCGTACATTACAGCGACGCGGCAGAGCACTGCGCATGCGCAAAACTCGAGTCTGGAGCAGCTAGCCCTGAGCCTCAACTTGGAGGCGACTGGGAGCGGGGCCGACTCGTTTGTGATTGAGGGTGAGATACCGGCGGCAGTGGACGTGCTGACGAATCAGGACTCAAACTGCACGGCGCCTCCTGGGCCAATGGCAAGATTCTGCTCAACGACGGGCAGATTGTCGCGCTGGGCCCGTCGCAGCTGGCATGGACGCGCCGCGATGCGTCGAGCAAGGGCGCCGAGACAGCCACAGTCAACGTGCCCGTGTACCTCAACGGGGACCGGTCCGACGTGCTGTTCAGTGCCGACCTTGTGGCCGACGTACCCGCCCCGGTAATGGCCGAGCGGGGAGTGTGCGTAACCGCCGTCTAGTCGGAAGAGAGGTCGGGAGAGCGAGCTGGGGCAGCGGGAGCGAGCTGCTGCTCGAGCTGCTCGCTGCTCGTGTGAGACGCCATGCACAGAACATTTGGAATGAGCTCGCGATCAGCACGAGTCCGGGGTCAGATTGCCGGATCGGGAAGTTGTGGGGTAGTCATCTCTGCTGCGACTCTGGCGCGACCGTTTTGTCTTTGTACTCTTCTCCATCGCTCACAGAGCTCGGCCTCGACGCGCTGCCTCTCGGCGCTGCCTCCTCGTTCTCAGACAGTCTCATCGCCCGCCATCGCGATCTCCGACGTCGGCGACCATATTCGAGCTCCCGCGTCTCATCCGACTCGTCAACACAGTTCATCTCCGCTCTGACTTTGTCTTGGTTCTTGTCTCACACAGCTCTAGCTCTCCCAGCTTGACCACCGCTTGAGCACGCCCAACTCGACGTTGTCACTCGTTCTCTACTCTAGTATCACCTCGCTCGCTCGCTCGCCGCACCTATCTCCGCCCCGGAACCCTCGCCCGACATGCCCCCACTCACCATCAAAGGCCAGCCAGCGCCAGTGCTGCCGGCAATGGGCCTGCACAGCTTCCACAATGACTCGTGAGTCAGCCCGTGCGTTGGAGATGCGGGGCCACACGAACGTCGACGTCGCCTCGTATCATCGGCCTCATTCCACACTCCCGCTTACTCTAGTCCCCCGTTCGCCGGCTCGTCCATGGCGCACCACGAGCCCGACTCCTTATCCCTCCCGCAACCCGCGACGGAGGAGCACCCGGCGCACTCACGCTCGCACTCGTCGTCGCACTCGTCGTTCCCGCGCGCCGTGGGCGACGACGAGGTCGAGCGCGCGCGTTCGCGCAGGATAATGAACGGGTACCGCTTCGGCAACCCGCCGTCGCCCGAGGCGCTGCTGGACGTGCCGGCGGTGGAGGAGGAGGGGATCCAGCAGTCCGACAGCCCGCCGCTGACGGAGGCGGACGAGGAGGACCTGACGGGTCAGGCCGAGGGGCTGGCGCTGGACGACGGCGACGGGTTCACGCCTGCGCAGGTGTCGGCGAGCCATCAGGGTGCGCCGCTTGCGCACAACAGGCCGCTCGGTCGGGGAGCGGTGATTGGGGGTGGGATTGCGGACGGAGCCGGCGGGCAAAGGAGGAGGAGCGAGCGCGGATCCCGCGGCGCGGGGTGGGGGATGGAGACGCTGCGCGGCCTGAATGATCGCGAGGTCGACGCGGACGCGAGCGCCGTGCGCGACGAGCATGGGTCGCAGGCGTACCTCCGTGGAGAGGACGCGTACCGCTTCCCCCGCCACCGGCTCAGGAGGACCATGAAGGGTGAGCTTACGCAATCTCCAGTAGCTGACAGCAGACGAGAGCAAGATCCCCATTGTGATCGTGGCGTGTGGCTCGTTCTCCCCGCCGACATATCTCCACCTGCGCATGTTCGAGATGGCCAAGGACGAGATCGTCGAGAGCCAGACATACGAGATTATGGCGGGCTACTACTCGCCCGTGTCGAGTTACTACAAAAAGTCTGGCCTGGCGCCCGCGCACCACCGCGTGCGCATGTGCGAGCTAGCCGTCGAGCACACGAGCACGTGGCTCATGGTCGACCCGTGGGAGGCGGGGCAGGACGAGTACCAGCGCACGGCCGTGGTGCTGGACCACTTTGACGAGATGGTCAACGGCGAGGGCGGCGGCGTGCAGATGGCCGACGGCAGCAGGCGCAAGTACAAGATCATGCTGCTGGCGGGCGGGGACCTGATTGAGAGTTTCGGCGAGCCGGGCGTGTGGAGCGAGCCGGACCTGCACGTTATCCTCGGCCGCTTTGGCTGCCTCATTGTCGAGCGCACGGGGTCGGACGTGTGGGGATTCTTGGTCTCGCACGATATCTTGTTCCACCACAGGTGAGCCTCGCTTTCTTTCGCTCTGACCACAGACGGAACGTGATAGTCATCAAACAGCTGATCTACAACGACATCTCGTCGACAAAGGTCCGTCTCTTTGTCCGCCGCGGCATGAGCATAAAGTATCTCCTGCCAAACAGCGTCATCCAGTACATCCACGAGCACCGGTTGTATCGCGAGCCGGATCGCAAGGCCGTCGGGGCGTAGGGCTGTTGATTGTACATTATGCATGGGGGCTGCGCGTACGAGAACGAGCTGCCATGAGTTGTGGTTCTTACAGTGTGACACCGTGGGGTGGTGGAAGCGTTTCAACAAAATTGCTCTCGTCGTCTCTTGTCTAACAATCTCTGCATAGTGATACACGCTCAATGCGATCCGTCTCCGCTCAGCGTCGTCACTCTAGCTCACCCCAGTACAAGCGAGATAAACCACACTCATAAATCATCATACGCAGTCATGCTGCGCTTCCGCAGCTGCGACCGGCCAATGCCAGCCTTGAGATCGCGGGGAATGTCGACGACCTCGACATAGGACGCGGGAAAGATGCCCTCCCCGCCGCCAGTCGCGACGCGGCCGCGCCACCACTCGCCCTCGCCCACACTCGAGAGCACAACGACCACCTGGCCCTTGCGGAAGCCCAGGTCGCCGTCCTGGCCGCCAGCAAAGTCGAACAGCGCGACGGCCCGAGCGTGCCCGTCTGCATCCCCATCAAGTCCCTTGCGCACGCTCAGGCGCCTGGAGGGGTTGGAGCCGGAGCGCGACCGGTTCCCATTGGACGAAGGCATGTAGTCGTCGAACGGGCGTCTGGCGTCCTCGCGCGACCGGCGGCGGTCGCTGTCGACGTCGCTGGACGGGTGGGACGAGAACGGGTCGTCGCGCCAGTTCCACCCGTTCGGCGGCGCGTAGCTCGAGAACGGGCGTTCGCGGCGCTCGCGCTCGTCGCGCCTATTCGTCTTTCCCAGGTCCCAATCGCGCGTGGCGTAGCTGCTCGTGCTCTCGCGCAGGCGCGGGGGGTTCTCGTCTATACTGTCAAACTGGAGCGTGGACGCGCGCGTCCGGCCATTCTTGGGCGAGTTCTTGCCCAGCTCGTACTCGCTCAAATGGCCGTGGTCGTACTCGCCGTTCAGGTTGACGCGGCCAAAGTTGGCCGTGAGGCCGTGCGGGTCCGCGTCCCACGAGCCGAGGAGGTCGCGCACGTTGCCGTCGCTCTTCCTCGTGCGGCCGGCGCTCGAGCGGCGCTGGTGCGCTCCCGGGTCCCACTCGCCGAGCAGGTCGTGGTCGGGGGACGAGTCGTCGTGCTCTTTGGACTCGAAAGAGCGCGGCGGGGACGATCGCGTCGAGTTGCTCCCCTGGCTGTCGTGCTCCGAGACAAAGGGCGACGGCGTCGCCTTCTCAGTATACGGCCGTTTCACGCCGTAGCCTTCTCTCTTGGCCGTGTACTGGGACGTATTGAAGTCTGCGTTGTAGGTGTCGCTTGAGGGCCCCGCCGCGCGGCGCGGGTCCTTCTTGGCGCTACCAAAGTTCAGGTAATTGCTCGCCTTGCGCTGCTCCCACGGCCGGTTGGGCGGTGCGCGCTGCGCGTCCGGCCCAGGCGCAGGCACAGGCGTCGCTGGGCTGCTACTGCGCCCAGAGCCGTTGGCGAACATGGCGCCCGCGGGATCCTTGTTCCCGCCGCCGATGGAGAAGAGGGAGCTGGAGCGCTTGCGAGAGGACGTCCCGCCCGCACCGACGCCCTCGCCGAATGCGTACCCGCCGCTCTTCTTGGAGCCTTTGGATGACGGGGAGGACCAGCCCATCGCCGCCTGGTCCTCGGGGCGGTCTTCGACCCAGCGCTGGCCGCCAGGGAGGCCCGTGGCGTGGTCGAGGACGTCGATGAGTACGTACGCCCATTCGGGCGGGTCAAATGTGCCCGTGAGGATCTGTTTGGCAGTGGGATTACCGCCGTAGGCGAGGCGGTTCGCGTCTGATCGTTCTGCGATGACGGTGCCCTCGACCGACATGCCGCCGAACAGCCCTTTGGTCTTGGAGTACGAGTACATTGCCGCGACGTTGCCTTTGGTGTTTACGGCGCCGGAGCCCTCGGCGTTGCGGCCAAGCGGGCCCACTGCGACGGACATGTTACCGCCGAGCGTCAGGCTGCCAGTGCTCATAAAGTTGGCGACCGCGGAGCGCGAGTTGAGCACGACCACGAAATCGGTGACCTCTGCACCGGCCTGGCCGCCAAAGCCCATGCCGCCGACGGCAATGCCGGATGGTGGACTCCACGCTATTGTCAGCTGAGAACCCGTCCGCACGCACATCCATCATCGGTTCTGGCAATCACGATGCCGCTGCCTGCCCGTGCCGAGAAGAGGAAACCCGCCTTGGCGACGGTGAAGATGGCGAACCCGGCTGCGCGCTCCAGCACGTCCCTTGGGATCACCTGCGGTCAGCTTTCGGATTGACGCCGACGCACCTTGTCGAGCCCATTGTTGCGTGCGTCGACAAAAGATCGCACTGCCATCAGCATCGTACCATGCCGTCATGCAATCTGGACGCACTGATCTTGGCCGCCTTGCGGGCCTCCTCTGGCAGCCGCACTACTGTCAGTTCGCCCAGCACAGCCACGTACAAGGCAGCGGCGTGTTGATGCCCATGGTGGTGTCGCCGAAGTGGAAAAGTGATGAAACGATCTCGACGCAAGCGGCGGTCGCACTGACGCTGGCGTCCCCGTGGCGTTGGGTGCGCACAGAGATGTGATGGCGGGGACGATGGCGGCGACGAGGAGCGCGTTCAAGTATATGATGGAGAGAGCAAAAGGAAGACTGGAGTCGTCTGCGGGGTCGTCGTCGTCGTGGCCGCGGACATGGCGTCACCTCGGCGATGAACGGCTGCGTACTCTGGCCGCTTTCGTCACATGCCAAGACACGCAAGACGCCTGTCCCGCGGTGTGTTACGCCCGTTTCATTGTATCAAACGCTGGTTTGGGCCCCTCCGATGGGACGATGAGTCCCACTCAAATGTCCGCCCGGCTTGTAAGCACTGCTGGGTGCGACGCGCACGCCGAGGGGCAAGCACCCCGAGGTGGACAGCAACGCCCTACACAGCAGATTGTACGCCCAGTGACTCAGGCTTGACGCTGTAGCACTGCGCTGACAAGAGCACCCGTCACCGCGGAGTGTCCCAGAGCCGTCGGCAGCGCACACGACCTGACGATACATGGAGAACATGACAGAGCATCGCGCCCTCTGCTCCACTTGAGCAGTGACGAGGACCCTCCACAAGACAGTGACGAGCATGATGAGACAGCTTCCAGAGGGCCTGCCTGCTTTGGAACACGCCGCCGCGCTGTGCCGAGAAATGCATGCCCTTGAGTGCTGCGATACTGCGAGTTTACTTGCTGCGAACCCCGATTGAGTCTGATCTGCTACTTCTTGTCCTGGCCCAGCCCGGCGGCACTGCTGTCAGCTTGAAACTGGCACCGCTGCAGCTTGAACTGGCACTGCTGCGCCTGAAACACGCTGTGCTCACTGGTTGGTCGCGACCTGGATCGCACGCGCCATGGTCGAGCGTACACGCCCGTCCTCCATCGTTAGCAGGCCTGCGATGGTACAGCCTCCGGGCGCTGGTGTCAGCGCTATCCCACGTCAAGCGCACTCGTCACACTGTCCTTGAGCTGCGCGGGGTGCAGGCCGGCGTACAGCGCCATGCGGCCAGAGCCCTGGATGGCTTTGGTCAGTGAAACCCAGGCCAGTGCTCACTCTGAGCGGCAATCTCCAATGCCTCGGCGCGGGGGAGACCCATCATGACGGCGCCGTCGGCCATGGCCTCGAGCACCAGTGAGACAAACGCCGGGCCAGAGCCCGCCAGCGCCGTGCAGCTGTCAAAGTGCTTCTCGTCTAGGAAACGGCAGCGGCCGCAGCATGTGAAGATGGCCAGCACGAGGGCGCGCTGCATCGCGTCCGCCAGGGGGGTGACGATGGTCATGCCCTCGCGGATCTGGTGTCAGTCCAATCGAGGTCATCGCCGCGCCCACCTTGCAGGGGGTGTTGGGCATCGCCCGCACAACCGTCGTGCTCTCGGGCACCCAGCTCGTGAGCTGCGAGATCGTCACGCCCGCACAGATGGAGATGACAATCTTGCCCTCGATGGCCTTGCTCATGCCCTCCTCGCTGAGAATGTGCTTTGCAATCTGCGGCTTGGAGCAGACGAGGATCACGTCCGACTCGGAGGCCGCAGACACGTTGCTGCCCGGCCCGCTCCTGACGTCGACGTTCTGGCCGTTGATGCCCGCAAACGTCTTGCGCAGCTTGCGGCCCGTCTCCTCGCGGCCGACCGTGGCGATAAACTTGGAGGGAAGGGCTTCCTCGGGCGCGTCGAGGAACATGCTCGCCTTGGGCGTCGAGATGCCGCTGGCGGGCTCGCCTGGCGTGCTGCGTCCGTTGGGGTAGGCGCTGAACCGCTCCTCGAGCGACGCGAGGACGCCGGAGAGGATGGCCACGCCCATGGTGCCGCAGCCTGGCGTTAGTCATTAGTCCGAGTGGGCGATATCCGAGATAGCGCCATGCACTAGAGCACGCTGCCACTCGCGCGCCGCTCGCCACCACCGCCAGACCCACCAAGAACGCCGAGAGTGTAGCCCATTTTGAATGAGATGAGAGATGTGGCGAGAGACGATCACATCATCGCTCAGACTTTTTGCCACTGCCGTCCGGATCGAATCGATTTCTGCTTGTCCATTCCACAATGTCCGAGCAGCAGGTACCCTCCGACGACGACGGCGCTGATGGCAGTATCCCCCTATAACGCGCGGCGCCTCGCTCCTCCTCGCTTGGCGGCTCGAGGGACGCAAGGTGCTCCTCATCGGCGGCGGCGCCGTGGCCGCCTCCCGCCTCGGCTTCCTCCTCGAAGCCGGCGCGCACATTACGCTCGTGTCGCCTGCACCGCTGGAGAAGAGCATTGCCTACAGGGTCGAGACGGAGAAGGAGTACCTCACATGGCATGAGCGGAGCTACGGCAAGACGGCGGACGGAGACCTGGCAGACGACGACGAGCTGCCCGTCGCCGACTTTGACATGGTCCTCACTGCTATCGACGACGTAGCGCTCTCCCGCGCCGTGTGTCTTGCTGCCCGCAAAGCCCGGGTCCCAGTCAACGTCGCGGACGTGCCGCCCGAGTGCGACTTTTACTTTGGCGCCCAGGTCAGGCGCGGACCACTGCAGGCCATGGTCTCGACGTCTGGCGCGGGGCCCAAGGTCGCCGTCATTGTGCGGGACACCATTGCAGCCGCGATCCCAGAGAACGTCGAGGACGCCATTGCCGGTGTCGGGGCGCTGAGGAAGGAGCTGAGAGAGCGCGCGCCGGGCGTAGGCGGCGAGCTGAGCAAGCGGAGGATGCGTTGGATGATCGACACCTGCGACGCGTGGCGGCTCGACGAGATGGGCGCCATGAAGGAGCCCGAAGTCAGGAGAGCCCTCCTGGACGAGGGATGGGAGAAGCACAAGGTGCTGGGGCCAAGCGATGTGGGCTCTGCCAAGGCCAGGAGCATCTTTGCCGACATCGACACCGGCACCGTGCTCACGGCGCTCGGCGGCCTCATATCCGGCGCAGCCGTCGCCACGCTTGCTACTCTGTACCGCCGTCGCCGCCGCTAGTTGTATCTATATGAATCCGAAGGTATGGTGCATACAGCAGCTGCGCGCAGCGGGATATCGATGACAATGCAAACTCGACAAAACATGAGATGAGAAAAAGATTAAGCCGCCTCGGAATCGCGCTTCTTCTTCTTCTTCTTCTCCTGCTTGTCCTCGCCGTCCACCTCGCTCTGCCGCCTCTTCTTCTTCTCCTTCTTGTCCTCGCCCTCCTCGCCCTTCTTGGCTGCCTTGGCCTGTCATCAGCTCTCTTCAGATTCCCTAGACTCACCGCCTTCTTGGCCTCCTTTCGTGCGCGGCGCTCCTCCTTGGTCTCGCCGGCAACCATGCTCTCGTCGCCGTCGACGTCCATTGTCACGTCGCCAGCCTCGCTCTTGCGCTTCTTCTTCTTGTCCGCCTTGTCCTCATTGACCGGCTCGGTCGGGAGGAGACCGCCGTTTGCGACATTGTCCGTGGCAGTGTTGTACGCGCTGCTCGCGCCAGTGAGCTCAAACTTGGGCTGCTGCCTCGAAGTCTGGCCGTTCGTTGCGGAGCGGGTGGAGACAATACCAGCACGGTGCTCGAGGGCACGGAGACGCGACTCGAGCTTGATGCGCGACTCGATACCGATCTGGGCGGACTGGACGTCCGCCTTGGTGTCGGCGTCGGACAGAGCGTCGACACGGATCGACAGCGAAGTCTTGGTGGCGGTCATGCGCGCCATCTTGCCCTTGAGCTTCTGCGGCGCCTGGCCAACCAGGGAGGCGTGGTAGATGAGACCGTACTTGGGCGTGTCGTGCTTGGTCTTGAGGGCACGGAAGAGCGCCTTCTCGGCACCGAGGATCTGGACGGTGGAAGCGGGGAACTTGGCGAGGTTCATCAGGCTGCCGGCGTGCGAAATAAGACGGGCGCCGACGAGCTCACCAACAAGCGCAGTCAGATTGGGCGCGATCGCCTGCATGCGGTTGCGGAGGTACTCGGACAGCTGGGTGCGGTACTCGGTGATGGAGATGACCTGGTCGCACAGGCTGTCAATGTGGGCCATGTCAGTGTCCGAGATCTCGGTACCCATGGACAGCTCGGCGGCCTGCTTGACGGCGGCCTCGAGCTCCTCGGGGAGGATGAGGCTAAAGTCGGTGGTGGCAGCGTTGGTGCGCATTTGCATCGCCTTGATCACGCGGGCGTACGCGAGGTTGTCGACAATAATCTTGCCCATCTCGGGAAAGTGCCAGCCGTACCACTCCTTGACGCGCATGCTGTAGATGTTGATCTCCTTGTCGAGGTCGTCGAGGAGGGCAATGGCCTGGATGACCATGGTGTCGACCTTGTCGGTGGAGAACTTGAGCTTGAAGCGGGACATGGAGTGGCCGAGACCGAGCGCCATGGTGTTGAGGTCCTTCTGGTCGATGCCGCCGAGGAGCGATGCAAGCTGCTGGCGGATGCCACGGTACAGGTCCTGGGTGGTGCTGTCGGCGAGCACGGGGATCTTGAGCGATTTGGAGATTGTCGCGGCTGCGGTTAGACCCTCTTCAAAGTAATATCTCACCAAGCTTGGGCTCGGACACGATCAGAGTCTCCTCGAGCTTCTTCTTCTTCTTCTTGTCCGAGTCGGCCCCCGCAACAGAGTCCACGAGGAACTTCTCGAGCGAGTCGGTCAGGCGACCATCCTGGATGGCAGCGAGGTCCTCGACTGCGGTCGCGGTGGAGGTGAAGCGCTGGATGGCCTGGACCTTGAGACTGGATATCAGCTCGCTGCTCGACTTTCCCAACGCACGCCTTGTTGGCCTTCTCGGGGGTCTCAAACTCCTTCCACAAGTCCTTGTTGTCGAGCTTGTAGTCGCTGCCGAGCTTGAAGACGACGAAGCCGATGGGGGTCTCTGTGAGGACGAGCATGGCGGTATGGACGGCGTCGACGATGCTGCCGTTGATGCTGAGGATGAGCTCAAAGTCGGCGGTGACTGCACGAGGAAATTCCAAACCAGTATCAGTCCGGAAATTTGACCACACGTATTTGGGGGTTAATGACGGGGCATTTGAACAAGAACACGTGGTCAACACGAGGTGATAAGCCTACTCCCACTACGCGTCCGACGCGTCTGAGATTACAGTCATTTCGACGGCGACAGCGACAACAACAACGACAACCATGTCGTCCCCATATGGCATGGACGAGAACATCCCGCCAGGCTATGGTGGGATGGACGACCTCGAGCCACTCGAGGAGGACGACCGCTACGCCATCTTCATGCCCGCGGTCCGAAGCCTCGTCAATGCCATGGGTGGCTACGAGGAAGTGCCGACTTCAGATCCCACCAAGTGGCAGACAGTGTACCGTCCAGGTGACTCTGTGCTGTCTGTCTTGAAGGATCTGAAGAAGCTCTGGCGCAAAGACGACACCGACGACGAGCGCACAGTGGCAAGGTGCATGGCTGAAGCTGGCCTGATGAAGGAGCTGGTCGGGCTGGTCAAGGAGATGGCATTTCGAGGGGCCTGGGGAAGGAAGGTTTCCTTGATGGCCTGTGAGCTTGAGGTCGTTCCTTGCAGCTGACGTCCAGTTGACCTAATCGCGGCATTGACATGGCCGATCGACGTTGAGAAGGAGCTCAAGGAGCTGGCAGAAGAAGGACCGGTCATGACCGACTACGCCACCCTGTTGCGAGCGCAGGTAGAGTACAAGGTGAGCTAGTATGCACGGCAACTGCTCACTCCAGGCCTTGGTCCTTAACGGAGACACGCTGAGATCCCTCCTGGCAATACTGCTGCCATGCTTCGCCCAGCCTCGTCGAGGTGAGAAGGAGGATCGCATCATCTCCCTGGGACTGCACATCGTACGAAATCTTCTGGCAATCCGAGATGTCATTGCGCCAGACAGCGCCACTGGGGAGAGGCAAGAACTCTCCACTCTGCAGGCAAGCTGATATGATCTTCGTTGAAGCTCACGCCAGTCTGCTCTCATTATCCAGCTCGAGAAGCTTACGTACATGGAGCTGTTCGCGACCCTTGCCTCTGGTGCAGACAGGACCGAGTTTAACGCATTCAACATGCTCGTGCTGGACATTGTGCATCTCATCTTCCGCTCGGTCAAGCCGTCCCAAGTCGGACAGGACCAGGCAAGAGTGAGCCCAATCCAGTCCCCAACTAACACCAGGCCCCTGTCATGAACCTTGCCAAAAGGCTCGAGGAGGAGAACAGGATAAAGGCAGCCAAGTTACGGAATCAGCCATCACGGCATAATCGCTTTGGAACGACAATCTCCGTGCGGAATGTGAGTAAGGTTGGGAATTCGCTGACATATCAGAACAACAACAGACTCGTGCTGCATTCTCAGAATGCAGTCAGGGAGGACGCCGCCAAGGTGTTGGACGATATCAAGAAGAAGCGGGCGCCGCGACGAAAACGTGTCGTGAGTGGTTAGATGAGGATGTGCTCACTCGCAGGACGAGCTCACTCTGGATGTGAACCTCACTCCGGAGGCGATCATGGCGGTGCAGCGGTTTATTCCAGAATTGTCGGCGGCATTCAACTGTAAGCTGCCGAGGTTGAGCGCAAGCTGACAGCAGACTTTATCATGTCCGTCTTGAAGGACATCCGCATGGAGAGGAGCAAAGTGCGACCCACAGACAACATTCGCGCGCTCTTTGTCGCGAGCTTCGTCATGGAGTGCCACCTGTTGCTTCGCGAGATGCTCATGGATAAGTACAAGAAAGAGGCGAAAGAGGGGGACGAGGTTTCTCCATTGGCAAAAGTGGACGCCGAGCTGCCGCTTGGTCAGGTGGCGGAGATGATCGACCTGGACTCGCTGCGATGGGTTACAGCGCGCATGAGGATATCCATGGACGACACGCCACCAGCATGGGTCGAGCTGCAGGCTAGCATCGATTGCTTCACTCAGATTGTGAGTTCGACCATTGACTGAGCTGATGACTAGCTTCTCTTCCTTGATTCCATGGCGGCGTCTACCTCGCAAGAAGACGTGGAAGCGGCGGAGGTGCTGCAGGACCAGCTGTATTACAACGGCGACATTCTTGACTCGGCTCTTGCGGTGGTGTCCAACTACAAGGCGCAATCTGTCGCGTGAGCTAGCGTATGCTCCATGGCTAGCTAACAGCAGATACCTAGAAGCTGTGGTCACCTTTGCTTACGTCCTCCTGCGCATGCTGGAGAAGTACTCCAAGTCCAAGACGTTCATGTTCGTCCGCAAACGAGCAGCAAAGAAGCAACGGCGACCTCCGCCGAGGAGCGACCTGACCGGCGAGGCGCCGATTCCCGAAGAGTACCAAGGCGGAGACAGCGAAGACGAGCGCGTGCCTGAGCGTGAGGGACCAAGCTACGCGGAGCACGCATTCACCTTCGCCGCGTACGAGAAGCGTTTCGCGAATGCTGCAGTCACCGAAACGCTGGTTGCCTACCTGTCGCGGTACAAGGAGTTCACAGACCCGGCCAAGCTACGCCGCGTGGCGGGTCTCATGCACCGTCAGGCGGTCAAAGCGCATGCCGAAGGTCTGTATTTCCAGGTTTCCTGCCTGCACCTGTTCAGGAAGATCCTAGACGACCAAGCAAACCTTGTGAATGGCGACGGCAAACGAGACCTGCTCAACCTGCTCAAGTACATCTTGCGGCAGTTCTTCAAGTGCCTCAAGGAGGATCCCTTCCTCATTGTCCAGGCGTTCATGCCGAAGAGCAGGGGCAAGTGGAAGGGTATCTCTGGATATGCCAGCGATGACGACGGGATGGGCGGCCAGAGGGACCGCATCCGCGAACAGATGGGACCGGCCGAGCTCGAATTTATCAAGAACAAGAAGCTGTCCTGGAGCCAGCAGATGGGCGCCATTATCAAGCTGCTCATGGACGCGGAACACGAGGACTGGATCGGGTGGATCATCGGGGTGAGCTCCTCGAATTCTTGCAGCAGCTGACGACAGGAACTGGAGATTGCCCATGCTGCGCGGACAGAGGTCGTTTTCAGTGTCGACGGCGAGCAGGACCTTGCAGCAGAAGACAGCGATGGCGAGCGTGCTGTGCGCAACTTTGCTGGTCCCAGCAAGGAGGCCGTGGAGAAGTTTGCAGAGTATCGTGAGCTTCTTGTTGTACGCTAGCTGACATCAGAACTCGTCCCCAGCTCGCCAGAACGGGTGGTAGCAGTGCAGAATGACATGCACCTCCGCCTCATGCTGCGTCTCCTCTCCTTCGAGCAGCCAGAGGTGCCCGAAGGCCAGCCGCGGCGATGGATCCTTCCGACCAAGGTCCTCCCGCACGAGCTCAGATCCTCCATTGGCGCGCTGGAGCAGTACCTCGCGGACCCTCTCGACCTGGGCGACGCAAGCAAGCTGCTCCGCAAGCAGCGCAAGCCCCGTGCCCGTCGACCAGTCTCGGACGACGAGGACGAGGATGGGAATCCCATCCCTCGGCCTCCGCGGCGGAGGAAGAACAAGGCCCTCGAGGTGCAGACGTTCAAGTCTGCCGCGTTCATCATGGACTCGGACGACGACGACGACACTGACGCAGCCTTCTTTGCGCGCGAGGCGCAGCTGCGTGCCGAGATGCAGCAGCTGGCCGAGGTCACGGGCAACACTATGCGGCGGGAGGGTGGGACGAAGAAGCGCAAGAAGGGCAAGAAGAGCAAGACGGGCGGCGCGGAGCCGATGAGCATGACGCAGATGGAGCGCATGGACGAGGGGGTGGACGCGGATGAGGACGAGGAGCGCATGGACGTCGACGGAGAACGGGATGAAGACGGCGACGACGAGAGCGAGCCCGAGCCGCCGAGCAGTAGTCACCCGCGGCGTCCAACCAGCCCGCGCGATAGTGACTCGGGCGACAGTGACGCGGACGACTGGCTGAACCAAAGAAAGCCCGCCCCCCGCGTGAAGCGCAAACGCAGCACGGCGCGGCCTGCCAACAGTGCCAGCGACGACAGCGACGTGCCGCTGCCCCGCCGCCGACCGGTGCGTCGGATCGAGGACCCGGATGAGTAGTGTTGTACCAGTATGCATCTACACGCGCGTAGCGCCAAAGCGGCCAAAGAGGCACTCGCCGACTCCGAGCCCGACGACAACACTGATGATCCACCACAGCTGGTATGTCATGACCGTGAGCCTGGGATCAGCACAACTCGTCAACAAGACGCACATGAGCAAAAAGTGAATCAGCGAGAGGAGAGCATAGAGCAGGCCCCGCGGCACGTCCACGGCAAAGCGCCAAGGGCGGGACCAGCGGCCTTGTCGCCTTGGATCCAGACTCGCGCGCACGGCAGCGGGGAGGTGCGCGGTCGACGCGCCCAGCCGCCGTTCCTCGGCCAGCGACGCGTACTCTGGTACGCTGGGCGGACACTCGGCCCCACAACAAGTGTGGGCGCCAGAGGACGTGCCGCACTCGCCGCCACAGCCGCACTGGCACGTCGGGTTCCCGGGCGCGTCCTTCTCCTTCTCCACCACCGCGCGCGCTCGGGCCCCGGGAGAGTCGCGCGCGCTGCCTAGGCCCGTGGAAACGTCTGCGGACGAGTCCGTCAAGGGAGGCGCCGGGAGGTCGCCGCGCGATACGGGCAGACTGAAGCCTACTATGCCGCGCGACCAGGCTGCTGAGCATGCGCGATGGAGCGCGTGCACGTATCGGTCCAGTATTGCCAGGAGGAAGAGACCGACGCACACGCCCACTGTTGCGCCTGCGCTTGATGGCTGCCAGGAGGCGAACCAGAGGACTGGGGTTAGTGCTGCCCTCTGAGTGCTCCAGCCCAGCTCCCAGCTCTCCATCATCAGCTCCCACCGCTCTAAAGCCCGACCGGGAGCTCCAGCCCACTCACCATCGTTCCCAATGCCCCCATGCACGTACATGGCCATGCCGTGCGAGCCAGTGCTCGTACCGGGCATGTCGTCGCCCATCGAGTGGTCCATCCCGTTGTGTCGTGGTAGGTACATCTGCCGTGAGCCGTATCCTCAGTCGCAGCCTCACGCTGTCCTACTGCGCCGCAGCCGTTTGAGCTCTAGAATCTATAATATGATGCTGCGAAGACGACAAGTCGAAGTCCAAGCCGACCTGTGCTAATCTATATCACGTGACCCGTGGCTCAGGCTAATCCCCGTATCCAATCACGGACCGTACCACTTTCCTGGGTCAGATCGTCGCCAGGCACCGTGCTGGAATCTGCGGCTTTTGGTCCAAATTGCCTCGACCTCTGGCATAACCAGTGCAAACTGATCTCACTGAACCCAAGTGCTAACACTATCCCAGAACTACTTTTGCTCCCAGACCTTGTCGCCCGCGATCCACGTCTGCGTGACGGCGTTCTGCGCGCGGCGGAGCGTCGTGACGCCGTCCCGGAAGGGGTCGACGTTGAGCACGCAAAAGTCGGCGCTCTTGCCCTTCTCGAGCGTACCGTACTTGTCGTCTTGCCAGGTGGACCACGCCGTGCCGGCGGTGTAGTGCCGAATGCTGCTCTCGAGGTCGAAGCAGAAACGCTTCAGCTCGACGATGCGCGGGTCCGTGCTTGGCGGCAGGTCGGGGTCGACCACCGACTCGCGCGTCGCTGCCGAGTACATGTTTGGCAGGGCGTGGTATGGCGCAACTGGCGCGTCGGTGCCAAAGCTGATCCGGCTGCCTGCCTGTGTGAACTCGGCAAAGGGGAAGGCGCGGTCGCAACGATGGTCCTCGCCGAGCATTTTGCGCCAGTTGGCCGCATACACTGGGTCCGCGTGCAAGGGCTGCAGGGAGGCGACGATGCCGAGCTTGGTCAGACGCTGGATGCTCTCGTTCGTGACTACTTCCAGGTGTTCGATGCGGTGGCGCCGCTCCTTTACACCGTTGGCCGTGTAGGCGGCCTCGAAGCAGTCGAGGGCCTGTTCGGACGCCGCGTCGCCGAGCGCGTGGCATGCGATCTGGAGACCCAGCGAGTCCGCCAGCGTCATGACTTTGGTGAGGTCCTCTCTGGGCCAGATGGGATCCGGGTTGGCCCCATTCGGGAAGGGATCCTTCATGTACGCGGTGCAGCTGTCGATGACACCGTCCGAGATGACCTTGATACCCACCATACGCAGCCATGGCTCCATGGGCTTGAGGCGTTCCTTGTGCCCCGCGGCCTCACGGACGCGGGCCTCGCGGTCTGCGTCGTTGCCCGTCTGCCGGATGAACCAGTGCATGCTCATCCGCATCGGCAGCTTGCCGTCGCGCTTGTAGACTGCCTCGAGCGCCTCGAGCGAGTCGTCCATCATGGCCATCTCCACTGCCCCGGTGACGCCAGTAGACAGGAACGCCTCGAACGCACGGTCGAGCTGCTCGACGCGTTGCTCCAGCGGCGTGTGGTCGGCGATCCACGGCCACGCGTTGTCGTGGAACGCCGTCTCCTTCAGCAGACCAGTTAATTCTCCATGTTCGTCTTTCTCAAACTCGCCGCCGACAGGATTCGGCGTGTCTCTTGTGATGCCCATGACCTCTAAAGCTGCAGTGTTCACCCAGCATGAGTGCAGGTCGGCGGCGTCGATGAAGACGGGAATGTCGGGCACGACCTCGTCCAGCTGTGCACGGTTTGGCGGGGCGCCGAGCGCATCGAACAGGAAGGAGACGCCGAGGAGGAACTTGGACTGGGGCTCGTCCTTGCGCCGCTGCACGAGGGCATCCTGGATCTGCTTTACGTCCAGCCCCAAGCACGGCACGCGCGTGAGTGCCGAGCCAGTCTGCAGGATGTGGACGTGCCCGTCAAGGATACCAGGTAGGACAACCGAGCCTTTCAGATCAATCTCGTCGACATCTCGCTGTGGTTAGTCGCTACCCCTCGGTTATTGTCTCACCCCACTGACATGCTTATCAGCCTCAGCATTGGTCCCAACCAGCACAATCTTATCGCCCTCCACTACCAGCGCCTCGTACAGCGTGCTGTCGCCCTCCTTGGCGGTGAAGATGCGCCCGTTCTTGAGCACGCGCGTAGTCATGGGGAGTGGTGCTGCGCTTGAGATGCGGCGTCGTGCATAAGACGCTGCCTAGGTGGGCAAGCGATCTCGTGGATAAACGGAGATACTGGATAACCACCCGAGCGGCTAGCCGCACCTTGACTTGGTGTTGCGCGGCAAATCAAGGTTGAGCCTGATGCCTGTATCGTGATCCTAATCTGATCCTGTCTATCCTCTCCTCTCATGATAGCATAGCTCGGTATCTCGACGAGCGCTGACCTTCTGATCTGAGCCTTGGTCCATCTCGCGGCTGCACGGAGTCATGGACTGTCTGGAAGGTTACTGCCCGAGACCGTCCATACCCCGGCCTTAGCCGTAATCGTTGGCCCTCATCAGGCTCTTCTTGTCCAATCATCCACTCTCATTTCGCAGATATCGCGGAACGGGCGGCGCCGTTTCATTTGGCGAGGACAGCGATCAGGTGACGGCTGCCCACCTGACTTGATACTCCACTCCATGACTGACCCAACGGAGGCCTTAAGAGATGGGGGCGGGCGGGCGTGCCCTCTGTTCTCCACACATCATGAGAGACGACCACATCGACGTCGACCTCGACGTGCCCGGCACCACGCGCATTCTCGACGAGCGCGGCGAGGCGCTGGGCGGGGCCAACAACTTTACCCTCGTCCCCACCCCCAGCTCCGACCCCGAGGACCCGCTCAACTGGTCCAAGAAGAGGAAGCACCTCCAGCTCGTGTGCATGGTCTTGTGCGTCGCCAGAGTACAGGTTACTGACCCCAGGTGGACGCTCGGAGTATGCTTCTGCTCGGGCTCGCTGTCAGCCATCTACGGCCCCATCATGGAGGAGACGGGATTGACTCTCGACCAGCTCAACTCGGGCGTCGGCTACGGATATGTGAGCGTCTTGCACATGCATGGCTGACATCAGCTCTGCATCGGTCTGCTGCAGATCTTCACCCAGCCACTTTCGCTGTGCATCGGCAAGCACCCCGTCTATGTTATCAGCTTGCTGGGAGCTGGGTGCTTCCCGTTCTGGATGGTTCGCGTCAGGTCGTACGGCGAGTTTATCGGCTCGCAGGTCTTTTTTGGTCTCATGGCCTCGCCGCTCTTTGTGATGCCTGAACTGTCCTTGTCCGACACTGTGGGTTTGCCGATGTTGTCGTTATTAACCTTAGTACTTTTACCACGAGCGCGGCACGCCCTTCGGCATTTACGTCGCTGCCACCTACGGCGGTGCGGTGTTGGCGCCAATCCTCGGTGGCTACATCTACTCTGGTCTCGGCTGGGTGGCTCCACCTGTATGTTCAAACCAGACCCTCAAGCTGACATTAGTACTTTGCAGGTGGCTTCTGCTTTCTGGCGGCCATCTTCCTCATCATCTTCCACGAAGAGACCAACTTCCGCCGCGACCTCAGCCCGACTGCGACGGCCAACGACTATGTCGAGGAACACGACGTCGATTACAAGGACAAGAACGTCGCCACGGCCACGGTCCACGCCGTCCCTGCCGTGGACAAGGGCACCTCCCTCCCCGTCGACGCGGACCACGCCGTGCACTCCAAGGACCGTATCGTCTCCCCCTGGCCCGGACCGCGACCGTGGCGAAAGTCCCAGGTCTCGGAGAACTCGCGCGGGATCATGCTCCGCGGCATCCTCTATCCCCTCGTCATGCTCCGCCTGCCTGTTGTCCTGTGGTGCGGTCTCATCTTTGCCCTCTACCAGATCTTTTACAACAGTGAGCTCGATCAACCTCCACGCTGACATCAGCCATGATTGCGCTCACATCGGCCGTCCTCTCTGCGCCGCCGTACAACTTCCAGCCAAACAGCATCGGCCTGACCTTCCTCTCGCCGTTCATCGCCATTATCCCCGGTGCCGTCATCGGAGGCTTCGTCTGCGACTGGTACACGGTGCGCCGGGCGCGCAAGAACAATGGCATTTCCGAAGCCGAACACAAGCTCAGGCTCTTCATCATCCCGACGATCCTCACGCCGTTCGGACTGCTCATGATCGGTCTCGGCCCGTACTATGAGGCGCACTGGATGGTCTTCGTCGCGGGCGAGTTTGTCCTCACAGTCTCGGGTCCGCTCGCAACGCTGCTCTCTCTGACATATGCGTTCGACGCGTTCCACGAGATCGAGCCGGAAAACCAGCACGGACCGCAGAGCGAGGTACAGCACTGCGCGCCATACGTCCAGAGCCTGATCGCCATGGCCATGGTGATCACCTTTGCGTTCAACTATGCGATCACGCCGTGGGCGTTCGACTGGGGCTTCAAGAACTATGCCATCTCGGCAGCGTGCAGTGCCTGCGCCATCAACTTTTCCCACTGGGCTATCATCCGCTGGGGCAAGAAGATGCGCCGCAGCGGCGCGCCGACGTACAGGAAGATTATCAACTGGTGATTGTATTGGGTTAGGGGGACGGTTGTCTTTGAATATTGGTTGTGGGAGTAGGAAGATGCACGCATGGGCTACATTCGTCTGAGAGCGTTGGGTCCCATCGCGCATATGGGGGGATGCTCTGCTTCACTGCAGATGCGCCAGTCCGCGCGGCCAGACGAGATGTACGCAGCCATGAAGAACAGTTGAGTGGAACCAAACAAACTCTTGGCGGGAGCAAAGTATGGCATCTACTTTGGCGCGGCTCCGAGATAGCGGAGCACTCTGCTCCGCACGGCACCCCGCCTTCCGCAGCGTTCCCCATGCTGGCTCCTCAACATTATCAACGATGGGCAAGCGCGAGATCGACTACTCGGTGTATCTAGTGACGGGGCGCGAGCTGCTCCCCAAGGGCAAGGTATTCTACACCATGGGCGAGCTGACGGCAGGACTATTATGAAAGTCTCGAGGAGGTGGAGTAGACCGCAGGCGACGCTGATGCCAGGCGCTGCAGGGTGGCGTGACGGTCGTGCAGGTCCGCGAGAAGGACGTTGACACCGGGGAGGTCAGCTCCGGTAGCGGCACCGCTGATGGCAGTTTGTCGAGATTGCGCGCAGGTCCAAGGAAATGTGCGACAAGGTTGGTCACGGGTATTGGACACTCTGAGCTGACTTTAGTACAATGTCCCGCTGCTCATCAACGACCGTATCGACGTCTTTCTCGCCGTCGGCTGTGCGGGTCTGCACGTCGGCCAGACGGATATGCCTGCCGCGCGCGCACGCGAGCTCATCGGCGACGAGGCGATCCTCGGTGTCTCCGTGGCCACCGTCGAGGAGGCAAAGGCAGCCATCGGTGTCGCAGACTACGTCGGGATCGGAGCCGTCTGGCCGACCGCGTCCAAGGACGTGAGCAAGAAGCAGAAGCTCGGTCCCGACGGGGTGGGCAAGATCCTCGACTCTATCGCTGGGAGCGGGATGCAGAGCGTCGCTATTGGCGGCATCCACGCGCCGAACACGGCGTACCTGCTGCACGGCAGCGTGTCTCCAGTCAAGGAGAATGTCCTCGACGGCGTTGCAGTCATCAGCGCTATCGTCGGGAGCGACAAGCCAAAGGACAAGGCAGAGCAGTTGAGCAGGATCGTTGCATCCTTCAAAAGGTCTCATTCTCCCGGATCTGGCCTTTTCCGCACTACGGACTCTGATCCCGAGAGTCTCGTGGAAAAGGTCGCCAAACTACTCGGCGTCGTGCGGGACAAGACACCCTTGGTGCACCAGGTACGAACTGCAGAGACCCGATCTGATGCTAGATCACCAACAACGTGGTCATCAATGACTCTGCCAATGCGACGCTCGCTGTCGGTGCCAGCCCCATCATGGCCACCAACCCCCGCGACGTGAAAGATCTGTCGCCAGCCATTGGCGCGCTCCTCATCAACTTTGGCACCATCACGGACAAGGAGGGCATGTTTGTTGCCGGCCGGGAAGCGAACATCAACCGCAAGCCTCTTGTCTTTGATCCAGTCGCAGTCGGCGCAACGTCCTTCCGCCGTGAGACTAGTAAGGGTACGTTGCCAGATCGCAATTGCTTGAAAGCTAACGGCAGAACTGCTGGCGCACTGGCAGCCCACGGTGATCAAAGGCAATGCCGCCGAGATCGCGGCCTTAGCCGAGAGTGACGAGGTGACCTCGCGTGGCGTCGACAGCGTCGGTAGCGGCTTCGCCAATCCAGCCGAGGTAGTCAGAAAGCTCGCGCGGCAAAGGCGCGCCATTGTTGTGATGACCGGCAAAGAGGACTACCTGTCCGACGGCGAAGTTGTCTTGAAAACAAGCAACGGGCATGAGCTCGTTAGTCTGCCGGATGTCCCGAACTAACACCCAGCTCGGCGTAATCACCGGTTCCGGGTGCATGACGGGAACGCTCGTGGCGACATTTTGCGCCGCGGCCCGGCTGGAGTACCTGTCCTCGAACAGGGCCATCGAGGACGAGTCGAGACTAGTACAGGGCGACATGCTGCTTGGCGCTCTGGCGGGGTAAGTTGTGGAGCAAGGTTCATACTAAGGCCAGTGTACTCGTGTTCAACATTGCCTCCGAGAAGGCCGCTGCGCGCTCAGATGTCAAGGGGCCGGGCACGTTCCGGGCAGCGCTGCTTGACGAGCTCTACCTCGTGCGTGCTGGTGACATTATTGCCGCTGCCAAGGTACAGACGGCCTAGGCGTTTGAATAATCGAGGCGAGGCCCGAAGCGGCCAGTCGGCATAGAATGCAAACAGGTACTAGGATCAATGTACCAGGAGCGGTGGAAACCTGGTATTCAGGTGAGCGCTAACTCGCCACTGCAGCCGGCCGGGCGAGCGATCTCCGATCTAGGACTGGGAGCCGGGAGCTAGCTGGGGGCTGACAACCCTATTCCGACGATCCTCCTGAGTCATCACTGAATTGCTCAATGTCCCCGACTAAGTCTTATATTGCTCCGCCCAGCACGCGAGCACCAATTGACAGACTCACTCTCATTCAACGCTCCCAGGCACCATCTGCAACCGAGTGGACGCGTAGGAGGGCCACAGTGCACGGCAGGCATGAATGGGCTCAGATTTGGTGTCCGATAATGGCGAGACATGGGCATTGGACGCCTGTTCCACCGGTGCCGGTCGCCGTGGTGGTGCCAAAACCTGGCAGCGGTACTTAAGACCCAGAGGCTTGGAGCGCTCGAGCAACCGCACGCTCGTTCATGTTGTCGCTCCTTGTCTTCCTGTCCGCCGCACTGCCAGTGGTGCTGGCGGTGCAGCCGTTCGTTGGCTGCATCGGCACCTTTTCGATCCCCGGCGGCAGTGTGCCCCAAATCTCCACCAGTTCCCAAGCAACCTGTCTTGTACGTCCGCACCCACGGCAAGTGCTAACAGCCAGGGCTACTGCTCCTCGTACACGTACGCATTCTTCAACCAGGGCCTTTTGGGCTGCTGGTGCGGCAACTCGCTCCCCAACACCTCCATCACCACCGGCTCGGAATCGACGTGCTCCTCGTACAAGGTGTTCCGCACCTCGACGTCCTTCTCCCTCATCTCGTGCAACACAAACTACAACCCGACCCCAGGGGACCCAAGCGTACTCCGCACAACAGCTTCGGACCCACAGGGCTGTCTGACGGCCTGCCGCTACTTTGTCTGGGTGGGCATCAGTCCCAACAACGGAGCGAGCTCGGGGTACGCCTGCACGTGCAGCCAGCAGCCGCCGACGGGCGTCGGCGCGACCTGCGGCCCGGCCACGGTGCAGCTGTACTACCACCCCATAGCGCAGGCGTCGGCAGGCGTTGCGCGCCGCAAGCGGCACGCCCTGGAGGCCAAGCGCGCAAAGGCGCGCGAGAACCCGCACTGCCCGAAAGGATATCGCGCGTGCCGCGTCTCCCCCGACCTCAGCGCGGCGTACGAGTGCATCCGGCCCGAGAGCGAGCTCGAGTCCTGCGGCGGGTGCAAGTTTGGCCTCTTTGGCGCTGCCGACGACGACGAGGTGTTTGGTGTCGAGTGAGTTTCCGTACCTGGCTGTGCTGACGGCAAGCTGCACCAATCTTCCTGGCGTCGACAAGTACGCCGTTACCTGCGCGCAGGGGACGTGCAAGGCGTCCCGGTGTCGAACCGGGTTCACGCTCGAGGATTCCGTTTGCGTATAGATCTGGACACTTTAGAGGAGCCTCCTTGTAGCCTAGCATTGCATTCTTTTGGTCACATCGCTACTACGAGCAAACCGAGTGGGCAGGAGTAAGTGGAGCAGGAGTCTCGCTGCCGGTTGCGGAACAGTTGTTTCACTCACACACTTGTCCACATCATATCATAAGGAAGGAACCACACCACGCGGCGCACTATCGCGGAGCGGCCGACACAGCGCGGAGTGACCGACACAAGGCGACTTGGAGCCGACACTGGCCGACCGGGTCCGTGGGGCTGTCTCAGTGCAAAAGATTGCTAGTCTCAGATCCAAAAGAGATACACCGTAAGGGAGTCGAACCCCTGCCGCGTCGATGGCAACGACGCATGATACCGTTTCACCAACGGTGTTCACATGACTTGTGTGAGTGAAGCTGTTATCATCTCGGACGAGAACTGCCGAAGCTGCGGATGTGAGGAAGCAGAGCACTGCGTTTAGCGCGGATGTGTCGGTACGGCAGTGATACCGCCTGAGAATGAGGGGCCTCCTGTGAGATGGGACGCGTCAGCCGATAATCAGTGCATTCGACTCTCTCCCAACACACTCGGGCATCTGCGTCACCCACACACACTTTAAGACTGCACCTCTTTCACTGTCTAAAACTCCTCGCGGCTCTCGTCCATGTTGACGATAAAGTTGGCAAACCAGCGGACCTGCTCGACAAACGTGTCGGCCTCGACCCACTCGTCGACCGTGTGGGCATTGTTCAGCTTGCCCTTGAAGGTGAGGTAGGCGAAGCGGTAAATGTTCTTGGTGAGGTTCCAGTATCGCTTAGTGTCCGTGTTGCCCGTGCTCATGAGCGGCGCCATGTGGATCGCGTCGCCCTCCTTGGCACCGGGACGAGTAGCCCAGACGCCGCGGACGGTGCCGGAGAGCACGCGCCAGGCGACGTTCTCGGTCGTGTGCGGGCTGATCGGGGCGGGGTTGAGGGTCGAGTTCCACGCCTCGGCCACGACGAGCTTGCCGGCGTGCGCCTCGGGCGAGAGAATGTCCTTGCCGAATGCCTCAAACGCGAGGTTGTACTCCTTTGCGACTGGAGCGAGGACGTGGCTGATGCGCTCCTGCAGCTCTTCGGCGGACGAGGCGACCGAGATACGGTGGTTGATGATAGCCGTGACGACCTCGGGCTGGTGTGAGCTGTGAGGTCACTACGAAGCTCACCAAGGCGTTGACCTTTACGCCGCCGTTGATAATGTCGATTGCCTGGGTGGTGGAGACCAGAGCACGGCCCATGCCAGGTGTGCCGAGTCCCTTCTCGACCCACCACGATTCGACGTCCTTGAGCGCCTTCTTGTCGAGCTTGCCCTTGTCAAGCGACTGGGTGACACGCTCAATGTCCTTGCGGAGCTTCTTGGGCGTCTCGGGTGCCCAGCGAGCGGCGCACTGAACGAAGCCGACGAGGGGTGACTCAATGTTCAGCTGGGGCGGGTGTGGGTGACGCTCGAGCTCGGCGATGGCGAGGGAGGCGAGGCCGATGCCAGTGTGGACAGCTGAGGTCAGCCATTTCCACTTAAGAACATACGAGGCACAGAAGAGTGGCCGCCGAGAGTCTCTACGCGCAGCTCGACGTCGAGATAGCCCTTTTCGGCCACGGCAGGAAGAGCGAACATCTCGCCAAAGACTTCAGACATGCCGCCTCCCTCGTCGACGAGGATAGCCATGCTGTCCTTGCCGTACTTTTCCTCGAGCCAGAGGCCAATGTTGTACGCGCCCTGTGGTCAGATGTGCATAGGTTTTGTATCTCACGACCTTGCCCTGCATGTCAGCGACTCCAAGGCGGCATTACTCACGCCAGTCTCCTCGTCGCAGCCGAGACCGAGGACGACGGTACGAGTAGGCTGGAACTTGCCCGACTTGAGGAGAAGCTCGATGGCAGCGCTGGAATTAGCTGACCCGGTCTGGAGCTTACAGAGCACCAATGGTGCCAGTCTTGTCGTCCATGGAGCCGCGACCCCAGATGCGCTCGCCGTCAAACTCGCCTCCGTAGGGGTCATGCGTCCACAGGTGGCGGGTGTCGGGCAGGACGGGAACGACGTCTACAGTCAGACGTGCTTGTAGTATATCTCACCCTGGTGGCCGGTCATGAACAGAGGCTTAAGGCTCTTGTCACTTCCCTCCCACTCGTAGACGAGCGCGTGGGTCATGACGCGAGTGCGCTTCAGGTGCTGGTGGACGAGAGGGAACGCCTTCTCGAGGTCTGCCGTCAGTTAGCTCCAGTGCCGACATACAGTCTGCAAAGTCGTAAAAGACGTCCCAACGCTTGTCCTCGCCAATGGGTCCCATCACATCAAAGATCTCGGTGGGGATCTTGACGGCGTCAGAGAGCCAGGTGACAATCTGGTCCTTCTCGCCGTCGACGATGGAGGAGGCGTCAAAGGACTTGGGGAGCAGAGGGTCGGCCTGGGCGCACATCTTTGTCTTTGTCGCATTGCTGAAGCGGCCGTGCTTGTAGACGCAGCCCGACACATGGTGACTAACCGCGGGGTGCAGCAGCGGGGCAGCGAGCAGGGTCAACAGCGCCAGGAGCGCGGGCTTGCGCCAGCTGCGCTTCGGCGTCGAAGCAGGCTGCTCGGCGACGGGGAGGACTGTCTTCTCTTGAACCCCCATGTTTGAAGAGGAGTGGGCAAACAAGCAAGCAAGAGGACCACGCTGGGCTAAATGGGTGTCGGACTCGGCCATCCCCGATGACGGAATCGGCCCATGCCGCAAAGTCGGCTTCATCTTTGCTCACCATGCCTACTCTCTTCTCGTGCGGCTCGAACGGTTCTGGGCAGCTTGCCATCGGACACTCTGAGGATGTCGCAGTGTTCACTCGATGCGTGTTCGACGAGTCCTGTCCTGATGGCGAGGTGGTCGACGTCGTGTCGGCAGCGTCCCACACGCTCCTGCTCATCAAGAACGCCGACGGGACCATACTCTTTGGCGCTGGCACCAATACGCATGGGCAGCTCGGGCGAGATGGCAGCTTGAAGCTTGGCGATGTGGCGACCTCCTTCCGACCTCTGTCAATTGGACGCGAGTTTGATCTCGGCAACTACACTCCAGTAAAGATTGCGGCGACATGGACGACTAGCTTTGTCGTGTTCCAAGACAGTTCTGGCCGAAACGGTCCCAAGATTGTCGCAACAGGATCGAATGACTGGGGAGAGCTGGGCATGGCTCCATCTTCAGCTGGCCACTGCATCGTCGACATACCTATGGAAGCTGGGGAGCAGGTCGAACTCATCCGCGGAGGGCAGCGCCATATCATGGCGGTTCTCACTCAAGGGAGTGGGTCCAGTCGAAGACAGCGGCTGGTTGGATGGGGTGCAGCCAGGAAAGGAGAGCTGGACCCAGCATCCTACCAGAATCCAGCCAAGGGGAAACCCACCAAGACCATGACACCAACAGCGTTTGCCATCAACGCGAGATCTCCTATCAAGGACATCCGACTCGGCTCAGCGCACACATTGGCTCTCCTCGAAGACGGCCGCGTTCTCGCCTGGGGTCACAACCTCAAGGGCCAGACGACCGACCTCCACCAGGCTTCTGGCGTTCGCAGCATCGGAGCCACCTGGGGCGGAAGCTACATCGTCTCCAACAACAGCCTCTGGTCGCAGGGCTCCAACACCCACGGCCAACTGGTCCGTACAGCCAGCTCTCCAGAGCGTCTCCGAGTGCCGCTGGACAATGTTCCAGACGAGGTCATCGCTGGGTCCGAGCACATCATGGTTATCCCTGCCTCGCGCACGGACATCTGGACGGGTGGCTGGAATGAGCATGGCAACCTGGGTCTTGGAGACTTGGTCGACCGGCCGCGGCTGGAGCGCGTCAATCTCGGATCGACAGTAAAGAGGGCCTGGGGAGGATGCGCGGCGAGCTGGGTGCTCGTCGACGGCGACAATGAGGCCTCGAGGCAGTGATGGGATCCGACCGGAGGGCTCCTCGGGCCGTGAGGAGGCGGTGAGGGTGATGGCGCAAACAAGGCGCCTCGTGCATGCCGCGTCCGTGCGTGCTTGTCGCCCTTTGCGTCTTTGACACCACCGCGCACCGGCCTTGTTGCTTTTTCTCCATCACCATCGCTCGTTCCATCTCTCACTCGTCCATGGCGCACCTCGCCCGCCACCCACTCCCAGCCGGCGCTGCCAACAGGCCCATGCTGCACGCAGACTACGGCCTGGATCTGACAGAGTCAGATCCGACCTACTCGGCCTACTCGCCCACTCCTTCGTCCATCGAGGCCCACCAGCATCGCCACCAACGCGTATCCCAATGGACCCACGACATACCCCCCGCTGCGCGGGGTGCAGCCATGCAAGGCAGGAGTGTCGGGGCCGGCAGCGCGACATGGAGTGAGGACGCCGGTCTGGACACGGTCCCCGAAGGCGCCGAGCTGAGGCGCCCAATGGAGCAAGAGCACTCTCTGCACAGCGCACCATCCTTGCGAGGCTCCCGCGACTCGCTTCGCGCCGTCACGCTGCAACCATCGGCGCAAAGTTTGCGTCCACGAGCCCCGCCCGTTCCCCTCCTTGCGCAGAGTCCGCGCCAAGTCGACCCCTCGCTCCTCGACCTCCCCCGTGGGGAGGCCGTGTATCGGCCAGGCGGCTCGCCGTCTCCGTCCCAAAAGTCCACGCGCTCGGAACGTGCAGAGCTCGAAGCCTATCTCACGTCCGCGCTGCAGCTACCCCTGGAGATGATCTCTGAGGTACAGCCGGAGCTTTCTCAACAGCGCCCGTCGCCTCGGAAGCCCAGTCGTGTGGGTACCCTCCTCGGCCGAACAAAGAGCGCCCACAGCCTCAAGCCGACGACTCCTCCTACGCCACCGCCGCTGCCGCTGGATCGAGCGCGGTCGGCAAGCGCCACCCAATTGCCTGGCACTGTGAAACGTCGCTCGCAGTCGTCGCTACGCAACGTGGACCCGACGATCCCGAAGGTGACAGCTGGGCCGCGGCCGGATGGGCGTATCTCCATGGTTCGCTCGGCGAGCAGCCCCTTGCCGGTGAATGGTCGCGTTGCTCCACCGCAGCAAGTCCAGCCCCCATTCGGCGCACAGGTCTCGCGTCGAGAATCGGTCGACTCGGCGTACTCGCAGAATGCGCCTGGTACGCAGGAGGTGATCCTCATGCCCACGAATCAGCTCACGCCGCCATCGTCGAGCGAGAACATTGAGCCGTTACCCGCCAGCCAGCTCGCCCGCCGCTCGTCCTCTCGAGTCCCGAGTACGGGAGGCCTGTCGCCTACGACGTTTCCCCTGTCGCGCTCGAACTCGCGCGCAGAGGCGGCCAAGCCAGAAGCAACGTCTGTGCCGCCCCAAGTAGGACACGTTGGTCACGAGCCGCAAGCTTCTCCCCAGGTGTTGAAGACTGTTGAACAGTCGCAAGCACCACCAGTCCCGGCCAAGGTGACGCCGAGGGGTTCCCACATCTCTCTACCCGATGGCATACGGTTCACACCCTCCAGCGCGTCGGTCGAATCCCTGCGCGATCGCGGCGACCACATATCCTTCGATGTGCCAACGGCACGCCGCGGGCGGCTGCAGGTATCCTTATCCTGGCTGCCCCATCGCCGTGCAGACCGCGAGCGCGAGAGGGAGAAGGAGGAGGTGCAGCGGCAGAAGGAGCAGCAGCGCCGCGAGCGCGAGCAGCTGGCTAGGTCGCGGCAGCAGCAGCGAGAAAGGGAGCAGGCCGAGCGTGAGCGCGTCCGCGGCGTCCCACTGCCGGCGACGAACCCGCTGTGGGGTCCAGGCTCGGCACGACCGCCTCTTGAACAGCCTCTTGGACCTCAGCCCCGTGGTCCTGCACCTGTCCCTATCGCCCCGCCTGCAATGTACCCCGTCCCACCGCCGCAGGTCATGGCGTACCCGATGCAGCCGATGATGCCGCCTCTGCAAGTCCCGATGCCACCGCAAATGGCCTACCCCGCGGCGCCAATGGCGCAGCTGGGTCCGATGACATACCAGCCCGCCCCGCCCTCCCCGCCCGCCTCGCCACACCACTTCCAGCACGCACCCCACCCGCACATGCCGCCTCTGCCCCACCTCCACACACTTCCAGGAGCGGGCAAGGCGCACACGTACCCTGGGCCAATGTACATGCCCGCACCGACAGTGAACCGCTGGCGCAAGCTGTTCGGCAACTGGCGCAAGGACGCAGCGCACGCGCGCTATGTCGAGCGCGAGAGGGAGGCTGAGAAGGAGGCCGAGAAGAGGCGCCGGGAGAGGGACAGGAAGCACAAGCGCGCGTCTGGCGTTGTGCGGGATAATCCCGACAAGGTCAAGGCCAAGGCTCTCCGGCGGTCTGTCAGCGCGTCGAGCCTGCGTGAGGGCAAGTAGAGATCTAGACGCGTCGCTGGCGATGCATGGACTCTGGTGGAGGAGGCCAGTTATGGAAGAGACGAAGGAGGGCGCGTGCCACAGAGTTGCGCCCCGGCACGCCCTTGCGCCCGTACCTGTCGCATCACACTGATCGTCGTCCATGAACCTTCCTCATCTCGTCTTCACAACCATCCACTGACCTCCTCACCGCGCTTGGGTTGGACCGAAAAAGATACACCGTAAGGGAGTCGAACCCCTGCCGCGTCGATGGCAACGACGCATGATACCGTTTCACCAACGGTGTTTGATGAACAGCAAAAATGTGACGTAATACATTCTACCGCGACCCTATTCAGGGCGAGTTCCTACATCACGTGAGACCAGAAGGAAGGGTCTTCGCGCATGCGTACTGCACGTACTGAAGCCGCCTCTTTCACCCTGTCTGGCGATTGGTGGAAGCAGGAAAAGGGGATGAGTCTTGGTGCAAAAGGAATTCTCCGCCAGGGAGTCGAACCCTGCTCTACCGCGATAAGATCTCTCGATGAGAGGCGGTTATACTAACCGATATACTAGCGAAGATTGTTAGATGAGTGAAGTCCCATTGGCCAGATCCCACTGCTGTAAGAATAAGCGGTGCGTATGTGCTGCTTTACGGTCGAGAGATATGCTAGGCGTTGGGTGTTCGGCAGGGAGACACTGCACGCTGTCCTGCTACATTCCTTTGTTCGATGTCTCGGCCGTGGTGACAATTGAATGGCGGAGGACAAGGGTGGCACATCGGCATGAGCAGGTGGCGTCGTCGGGATGTGATGCGCGTTCTCCCGATGCCGACGCCGTGCGCTGCTTGTAGGGTCTGCCGAGTGTGGAGTCGGGTGAGATGGAGTCTGTGGGAATAGACAGCCTGGACAGCTGCCAGCAGAGTCGTGCGAGCGAGGGTGAGCCTCAACGATGAGTGGCGAAGGACATGAATGCAACTTATGGACAACTGTATGAACAACTCTAGAATGACCACTACTCCACCTCAATCATGACTCTAGAAATGACCCCCTACTCCACCTCCTCAATCATGCTCGCGACGCTCTCGATATGCCAGTCCTTGTCAAAATGGTAGAACACCATCTCGTTGAGCCTCACGACCTTTTTCGACGCCGCGCCGTCCTTGCTCGGACTCTTGCTCCGGTGGTCGGCGGGATACTCGATGCGAAGCTTGGCCGCGACGACGCGCTGCTGGACGTCCGCCACGACCTCGTCGGCGCAGAACACGGCCCCGGCGCGGATCAGCTCGACGTACTCGGGCACGCTGAGCCGGTGGCCGTTGTGCGTCACGCGCCGCGCGACAAAGCGGCCTATCACGTCGAATGAGCGGGCGTTCAGGACGCGGATGTACTGCCGATAGTGGCTCGCCAGGGCCGCGTTCGAGGTGATTTCTGGCCGCAGGGGGGAGGTGTATGAGCTAGCTGGCGAGGCGGAGAGGGAGGTGAAGGAGGTCGAGTGCACGGGCTGCGGGCGCGGCGGCGGGGTCGTGTGCATCGCGGAGAGATGAGCAAGAGCGGGAGGCGATGAGAGGGGATAGATGCTGAGGTGATGCCGACGTCGGTTAGGTGGGCGGTGACGTGCCGTCGAGCTCGTGCGGTGACGCCGAGCTGTATCGATGTTAGTGTTGGTAGCGATCGCTGTGCTGTTGAGAGAGCAGTGGAGTGAGCGATGGAGTGAGTGATCCCAGCGTCGGCCTGGAGACTCAGCTTTATAAATGTCTCACTGCATTCCGCGATATGCCGGCGGTCGCAGATCGGCACTGAACTCTCCACTGTGGGGCGTGGGCGTGGGAACGCCACCTGACCACTCCACCGCGCCTGACTTTTGTACCAAATTCACACTTCCTACTTCTACAACCCAGTTTACAACATTGTGCCGCCGCCCGCGCGGTAGCGGTCCACACCGAGCTTGAGCTGCTCGTACGTGAGGAAGATGAGGATCGCTGGTGTCAGTGGGGATGTGGAACTGCTCACTCGTCGGCTGGAGACGGATCCAGGCGGGCAGCCAGCCCTTGAAGAAGACCATGGGGCCCTCCTTGGCGATCGAGCGCTGGATCGTGGTCATCAGCCCGGCCTTGTCCTTGGCGTTCATCATGCGCGACTTGATGACATCGGCGGGCGAGCAGACGGCTAATTATCAGCGGGATCTGGGGCGTACGAACTCGTCGCGACGGTGCCGGCACCGAGCGAGGCGACAAAGTGGAGAACGGGGCCCTCGTCGAGCTTCTTGGTCGAGAGCAGAAGCGACTTGAACCAGTCGTACGCGCCGAGCTGGGACGCGTTCATGAGAATCGAACGGACACCGTTGGGGACAACACCGCGGAACCACGAGCCGATGCCCTCCTCGGTGGCCATGCGATAGAGACCTTGGACCGAGTTGCGGTAGTTGTAGCGCTGGTGTCAGGTTATGGCTGCAAGAGACCCACCTGCTCAAGGGGCTTGCCACGGTCGGCCTGCATGCGGACCATCATGAGTTCGGCGGGGTTGCCGAGCACACCGGCGATACCACCAGCGATGGAGCCAGCGAGGGCGAGCTTGTACGTGGGCGGGGTGCCGGGGCCTGCGATCAGTGGAGCACGAGCGAGCATGGCTGATGCCATGACTGTCTACCCACCATCGTGCAAGCGGACCTTCATGTCCTCGTACACGGCAAAACGCATAAGCGAGTAGGTCATCTGGCGCAGCAGGGTACCGGTGAGACCATCGTAGAGACCGCGAATGCCTGGGGTCAGTATGCTATAAGTAGGGGTCGGGCTGGTGCTTCGACGCGTCCATATCGACAGAAAGGACTCAGTGCTCGCAGAACGAGCGGCCACTCCTCTGAGTATCGCCTTGTGAGCTACGAAGCGCCTCCACGACCGTTGTCAAGGGCTGGCGGGGTCCCATAGCAATAGTCCGATGCCCCGACAACGTGTTGATCTCCAGCCCGCCAGAGAGGCCGAGCCATCAAGCGCTCCTCTCCATCCCACCTAGACCTACCATAAGTCTTCACCGTTCTCGTGATAGATGCGACCATGCGCTTGTCCTCGCTGGTCTGGAGACGGACCTTGGTCAGGTCGAGCGGGTGGGTGGTGGCGCCCGCGATGGAGGCGGCCACACCTGTTGTCAGCTTCTGGACGTGCAGGAGGGGTCTCTACACATTCAAGCAGACTTCTCAGCAGTGTTTAAGCAGCTGGGCCAAGCAGCCGTCCAAACAACAGCTCTGCAGGGCCCGGATGACTGTGCGTCCCGCCACCTATGCCCTCCCCTTTGCGTCTCCAGCCCTCATTCCCAACGCTTGCCACCACAGCACTCACCGCCGAGCCAGAACGGGTACGGCTTCTTGGCTGGCGCCTTCTTGACGTCGCTCATGTTGGCGGAAGGCGGAGAGTGGGGAGTGGAAAGTCAACAAGCGTTGACCGTGCGGCCTGATCGTCAGAAGGAGACAGAGGGAGTATAGGCGAGAGACGCGCCGAGAGCAGCGAGCCCGAGCGCGCAGCGGAGGCGAATACCGAGCAACTCCCACGCTCCCGTGGGGTCTGGGGCGCCGCGTCGCTGCTCCCATGTACGTGCCCGAGCGCGGGAGCGTGCTCGCGACCGCGCCTGGGCTACTCGCTCCTCACTGGCGTACTCACGAGTGCAGTGGAGAGGTGAGTAACGACAAGTGGGCTGGTCGCGGATGGCCGTAGCCGGGAGGGGACCAGGTCACATGGCCCCGCACTGGTATCTCGGCTCGCTGGCGGAATGCGGCGCTCCGGTGACTCCCGGTGCATAAGCCGACTCGCGTTCTCCGCAGCGACGTCGGGCTGCCCGTCCCCTACCCCGCTCGGCGTTGACGCTCGGCGTCGGCGTCGGCGCGGCGTCTATGGACATGCTCGGCGCAGGATCGCCCTCCCCGCACGGCGGCTTATCACGTGGGGGAGTGGCGCCGTCGCGCCGCCCAGATCCTGGGGCCGAGTCCTGGATATTTCATCCAGTCATATCGCGTCCACTCGAAAGCTCAGCTCGCAGCTCGCCAACTCGCCAACTCGACGGCAGCGGCGGCGCCGACGGTAGATTTGGGGACTTGCGGTCGACTCGCCCGATGCCGTCTGTGGGCCACCACACGGGCTGCCGTCGCACGTTCCTACTCACACTTCACACGTTGATGCTATGGATATGCTACAGTGACTATCATACAGTGGTTACAAGAAACTCTCGGCCTCCAAAAAGCTCTGGGTCCCAAACAGGGTCCGTGCGGCGGCGAGCAGCTCGTCAATAGAGTTTATCGCCTCGCCCAGCGCCTCGTTCTCCGCCATGCCGTAGAGCACGGCGAGCTCGGCGTGGACACCCTCGGGCTCGCCCTTGCGATTGCGCTCGGGCGTCTCGTGCGTCTGGGGAGCGGACGACGAGCCGACCTCTAGTGGTCGGCCAGGCAGTCCGTCGTCCTCGCTGCGCTGCCGCCGTCGCGCCTCGCGCGCGCGTGTCATGCGCACCGTATGCGCGTGCGTGTCTGTTGCGTCCATGACTTCGCCGAGGGGGACGCGGGGAGAGGGGAGAAGTTGAGGAAGCGGGGAGCGCGAGCGGAAGGCCTGGCCGCATGCCCAGAGATTGACCAGCAGAGCGGATACCTGCTGTCAGCTACGACTGTGCTTGAGCTCACCAATTCTCGCCGTATTGGCAGAACATCGAGCACTGTCGCCTTGCGCGGCAGACTGAATCGGAGTATCCTGACCTCCGTGAATGTCTCAATCAGGCGCTCGGCGAGGTCGATCACTTCCGAGTAGAGTTTGATCGGCCGCGGCAGGAGGCTCAGCTCGCGCTTTTGAATGTCGACGAGCATGCGGCAGCGTTTAATGTTGCGCTGGTGTCAACCCCACCCAAGTCTGACTCACCTGGACTGAAGCGTGAATCTTGGTGTACTGGCGGTGGTTTGCGTCGTAGACCAGCGAAGGACGCAGGAGGTCTCGGCTCATGCGCAGGTCTGCGTCAGCAGGAGCTCCTGGGTTACTCACAGTACTCTGTAATCTGGTCCATCGTATCCGCCACGGCGGCAAAGTACTGCACCCGCGCGTGGATCGGCCAGAGCCACATACCAATCAGGACAGCAGCAGCAATACCAATGGTGATCTGCAGAAAGCGCTCCCAGGCGATGTGGAACTCGCTCTTACTCGCGTCGATGCCGAGGTACTTGATGAACAAGATTGGCGGCAGGGTGATGCCCGTCACTGTCGCCATGGGAGCGACGTGCGTGAACAGGATGCCATACGAGATCGGGACAGCGCAGGCTGTACCGAGCACGACCAGCGCGTAGGGGTTGTTGTGCGCAATAATCGTGCACTGTGTGAGTTCATCGCTGTTTGGGAACTCACGACAAAAGCGACGACTGCGCCGACGAGGGTCCCTACCATGCGGTAGAAGCCGACACGAAGTGTCGACCCAGTGGTCACTTCCAGCACGTACATGTAACTGACGACTATCCAGGCGCCAAACGACTCGTCGTACCACCGCCGGCCTGCGTCCGTCTCGGGCAGGAAGGCAGGCAGCGCGAGCAGGCTGGTACCAATAGCTTGCTTGATGGCAAAGTGTACGTGCCGAGAGTGTTTGAGCGAGTGAAAGGTTGTAGAGATAAAGACACGGGCGACGACTACGCCACGGCGGTCCCAGACCGAGCGCCAGAGAGCGGTGAGCCGCTCGCCCCAGGTCCGAGCTTGTCCCAATCGCGGACGCGCATCGGACGTCTCGCGCGACTCTTGCAGTAATCTGTGGACAAAGTCCAGGTTTGCGTGGTCCTTCTTCTCCTCCTCGGTGCGCGACGAAGGGACGTCACGGTCGACTGACGTCAGCTAGCGTCAACACATTTTAGCTCACCGGATGGTATCTTGACGTCTGTCGGCCACGGCGTCCACGGCCAGTTGACGGCCGGCAAGAACCAGCGTTTGGGTCCGTCCTTGGCGTGTAAGCGCTCAGCTTGTGTCAAGAGCGTGCCCGTGTCTTTGGCGAGGTCGAGAAGGGCAATCATGTAGAATGCGATCCTGAAGCGGTCCTCGTCGTCTAACCAGTCGTCCACGGCCAAGTCCTCCTCGAACGTGACGCCACGGGGCGAGAGCGTTGTGCTGCTTCCTGTCGAGTCCCCAGGATCGATGATACCACTCAGCCGTTTCTCGAGTTCAGCAAGCGCATCGTCGAGACGAGTGCGGAGCACACCAATGCTCGGCGAGCTCCTCTCCCATCGCCAATCACACGCCAAGGCAAGCTCCTCGCCCGCACCTGACAATGCGCCAACGATAGCGTCGCTCAGTGCACCGCACGCAGCCGTGAGCCGCTTTCGCGCACCGTCCGCATGCGGGTGTTGACCCGACGGATGCCTAGAGCCAGGGTGAGAGTGGGTCGCGACCTTTGATAGCTTGTGCACGAGCTGAGTCGCCGAAATGTCAGGTATAGGGATATCCGGCATCGAGTTGCGATACTCGACCGTCGGGCTGTCTGGCACCGAGCCGATACTGAATCTGCTCGATCCGCGGGAATGAGTGCGCCTGCGAGGGGTGCCGTGCCGGCTGTCTGGCCTGCTGCCGCGGCTGGGTGCGGGCGAGAGTGGAGTTGCATAGGCACGCTCGAGCGCTGTGCGGATCCGGTCGCCGGGGACGTGCCCGCCCGGTCCGAGCAGAGGGTTGCGCTGGAGCCTTCCCAGAGTTCGGACCACTGGGATAAGGGACTTTGGGTGATGCCGCGCGTGCACTACGTCCATTTGGTAGTGGTTGTGGGCATCGCGCATCTGCTTCAGCTGGGCTCGCAGTTCGCTGGCGAGCTCTTGCTGCCGCGTGCGCGAGGAGGGTTGCCCTTCTTCGACAGTCTTGATTGGAATGCCGGGGTGAGGGGTGCCTGCATGAGGTGGGGTGAGAGTACCTCCCTCGCCCTCCAGTATAGCCGTTATCGACATGGGGACGAGCTCGCACGTTGTTCGCAGTGCGCCAAGGATATTTCGGCCGAGTTGTGGAGCAGAAGAGTGCTCCAGGAAGAGCGCTCCACTGATCGTCGCGAAGGCGTAGCCGAGTAGCGTCACGTAGAACATCTCGAGAAACATCCATGAGTGGTACTGGCATGAGCTACCCTCTGTCTGGAAGCGAACCTCTGTGATGTCCTGCTGTGCCGTGAGGAGGAAGATGGGATAGAACAGTGCCGCGCGACATGCCACGTTCAACCTCGGCGCGAAGCTGCGCAGCCAGCCACCTGTTGTCAGCTGGAGAGCGGCGCCAACCTACATGTCAGCGACAGAGTCGCCAGGCCAACACCCAGGACAGCCCGAGACTGCGACGAGCCAGCTCCATGATGCTCCCCGCACCACGCAGCAATAGCCAGCGCGGCACTGGTCCATGCCAGCCCACAGACCGCGCCCAGAAAGTCGATCGCTGCGTTCAGCCACGCCCGGTCCGAGCTCACTGTTGTTCTCGACCAGCTCGGTGACTCGCCCTTGGGGAAAGTAGAACAGGATCATGGACGTGCAGATGAGAAAGGCATATCTGGGGTCAGGTAGGCTAGAGCAACTGCTCACCGTCCAGTGATCGTATTGACCTTGGTTGACACAGTACAGACAAAGCAGAGGAACGCCGCGAGAACAGGCGGGATGAGCTGCCGGACCTTGTGAGCCCAGGCGGGGAGGCGCTCGCCGAGGGATACATGCGGCGCGCGCGCCTCCCGACCCGCCATGGTCGCTGCTGGGGGAGAGTGAGAGTCGGGAGTGAGAGTCGCAACAGACGAGCGAAACGATGCTCGGCGCCGCGGGATGTTAAGGCACGATCATCGACTTTGGATACTCACTCGTCGTCGGTCAACAAGGCGAGGTGGTGCTCATGGAGTGGACAAAACGATGAGAATAGGTGTAGAGAGCGCTTCAGAGAGGTGGACGAGGTGCAGCAGTGTCTAAAGCGCCCAAAACTCGATATCCCGTCTCGGGTGCGATATCCAGTACTGGGGCGTATCTCTGGTACCGAATGCTATCTGGTTCCGCGACAACCTTTCTCGAAGCGTTAGTGTGTGCACCATCTCACCACACCACTATGCCGCACCTCGCATCCCTCATCGCAGCGAGGGAGGGGCCGTTCCACACGTTCGAGTTCTTCCCTCCGCGCACCGAGGCTGGTGTAGCCAACCTCCTGGACCGAGTCCAGCGGCTTGCGTCCGACCCACTTCGGCCACCGCTGGCGGTCAGCGTAACATGGGGTGCAGGCGGCAGCACAGCCGACCGCACGCTCGAGCTGGCTGAGAGCATTGTTGCTATGGGCATCGAGGTCATCCTTCACTTGACCTGCACGAACATGCCCCGGGCCAAGGTGGACCAGGCATTGACGGTAGCTATCCCTTGCCGATGAAGCTGACCGCAGCGCGCGCGCCAGCTGGGCATCACCAACATCCTGGCGCTCAGAGGCGACGCCCCGCGAGGAGAAGAGTACGCTCTCGAGGCGTCCCAGCCCCTGGACGAGTTCCAGCACGCCGACGACCTGATCAAGTACATCCGTGCTGCACACGGTGACTACTTTTGCATCGGCGTCGCGGGGTACCCCACACCCCACCCCGACTCGGACGGAGCAGAGAGCGAGATGCACTGGCTCAAGCACAAGTGCGATGCTGGCGCCGACTACATCATCACGCAGCTCTTCTACGATGTCCCAGCGTTTGAGGAGTGGGTCAAGGCGTGCCGCGCTGCTGGTGAGCTGACATTCCTACGTAGAGCTCACCCCAGGAATCACACAGCCAATCATCCCCGGCGTCATGCCTATCCAGAGCTACAAGTCGTTTGTCCGTCTCGTGAACCTTACCAAATGCGCCGTGCCCGCCTGGATCGAGCGGGATCTTGAGCCGATACGCGCCGACGACGGCGCAGTGAAGCGATATGGCGCACGCCTCGCAGCCGACATGGTGCGCCAGCTCATGTCCTCTTCTCTCGTGCCCGGTGTGCACTTTTGCACACTGAACCTGGAAAAGTCCGTGCGAACCATCCTGGAGAGCCTCGAATGGGTCGCGGCAGCACAGTCCAGCGTGCACTCGTCCCCACGCGCGCGCAACAGGCTGATCGACGACGAGGCGCCGTCCTCAAGCGACGGCTTGGCCATCCGCCCCAGCGAGGCTTCGCAGCTCGCGCAGTGGGGTCTGACTCGACCAAAGGCGAGTGCCGGCACTAGCCCCACAAAGCCGCCAGCAGGCGCTGTCGGCGAGGACAGTTGGGACGAGTATCCCAACGGTCGCTTCACGGACGTGCGCTCTCCCGCCTTTGGCGAGATCGACGGCTGGGGCAGTGGGTTGAAGATCACCCCGGCGCAGGCATTGAAAGAGTGGGGCACGCCGACGAGCGAGGCCGACCTCGCAGGCCTCTTCCAGCGGTATCTCCGCGGCAACCCAGAGACGCCCACCACGCCGTTCTGCGACCTCCCTCTTTCCCCCGAGTCCTCGCTCATCCTCCCCTTCCTGCTCGAGCTCAACAGCGCGCAACGCACGTGCTGGACGGTCGGCTCGCAGCCGGCTGTCGACGGCGCACGGTCAGACGACCCGATGCACGGATGGGGCCCGGCAGGCGGGTACGTCTTCCAAAAGTCGTTTGTCGAGTTCTTTGTGCCCGCTTCCGCGGTGGAGAAGCTCGAGTCCAAGCTCCTGGGCACCAGCGCAGACCAGATCAGCATGTACGCCGGCAACCGCGCGGGCGAGTTTAGGACCAACACGACGCGCGACGCCGTGAACGCCGTCACCTGGGCGGTCTTCCCGGGCAAGGAGATTATCCAGTCGACAATTATCGAGGAGATCTCGTTCCTCGCGTGGAAGGAGGAGGCGTTTGACATCTGGGCCGAGTGGGCGCGGCTGTACCCCAAGGGCAGCGGGGCAAGGAAGCTGCTCGACGAGATCAGCGACGAGTGGTGGCTTGTGAGTCTGGTCCACCACGACTACAAGGACAAGGAGGGGCTGTGGCGGTTCTTGCTCGAGTAGATGTACTAGTATTGCATACTGAGTACTGATGGTCACTAACGGGGAAGGTCGAGGGCTTTATCTGGGTGCAACTCGCAACGTGGGCTCATCGCCATCGACGCACATCCCGAAATACGCCGTCGACAACCGCCGGCGCGAGAAGGTCGTGCAGCGCCATACGAAAGGTCTCCCGTCAGCCCGCCCGTGCATCATCAGCCCGCGCGGATCACTCACGTTCTCAGCCTCGCGGCTGAACCCGAGCCCAACCTCCTGGAGCGAGAGGCAGAGCCACGCCATGACGCGCAGAGGGACCTTGACGACGCAGCCAGTGTACGGCAGCTCGGCCTGCGCCAGGTGGTCCAGCATGTAGTCGAGGTCGAGCGGGAGGCGCTGATGGGCAAGCGGATTCCAGGCTGAGGTGTCTGGGCCTGGCGCGAGGTGTTCGCCTGCCAGCTTGGTTATTGCTGCCCAGTCGTCCACGTGGACCGAGTACCACTGCATGGGGTGTTAGTTGTGAAGTGGTGAGTGTGATGATGAGTCGGTGAGGTGGCAAAGAGGTCGGTTGACCGCTGGGGTGATGATGGGGAAGGTGTGATGGGGGCGGTGGTCATCAAGGGGAGGTCGATGCAGCCTGGGTGGCTTCTACCATCAGACAGTCAATGCGCTATGGGATGCGCTAACACTCGATGGCCATGAGCGAATTCAGCACCGATAAACCGGCAGGTCGCTCTTCCCTGCGTGGAGCGTCGGGGTCCCGGGCCGATTCAACACTATACTATTCGAAAGCCAGCTCGTCTTGCCGTCGATGGAGTCTGGCTTCAAGGGAAGACAGCTCAGCGGCCTTCGACACTTGACGCTGCTGAGTGGCCGCTCAGCTGTCTTAGTATGGCCTCGATGGAGGCAGCTCACCTGTCTACGCAAGTTTGGCCCCATTGTTTGGCGAAAGTGTCCCAAGGACGTTTGCGCGTACATTGTTCCGACAGTATGTTTGAAAAGACATGTGGCGGGACATTCACCGTCCGGACGAACTCTTTGCGGGATGATTGACGTCGCAAAAGATATCGAAGCACGACACTTGCTTTGGGTCAGAGAGGCAGCTGTACTGTACGGTAGTTTGTCACGTTAGCTCGTGAGTCCGTCCAGCAATCTGACTTCAGTCTCGGGATATGCTTATAATGCGCGACAATGCGCGACAATGCGCAACAATGGCGCGACAATGCGCAAGTGTGCGCGGCAATGCACGACAACGCCGGCAAGATGACTGGAAATACATGTTGCGCCGCAAAGATACGAAAGGCAGCTCAACTGCCTTTGATAGCATAAATTTCAATGGCAGGACAGCTCAGCTGCCATTGATAGCTGCAATTTTCCACCGAAGGACAGTTCAACTGCCAATGAAATGGAAAATCCGTCGACCGAAGGACAGCTCAGCTGCCATCGAGAGAACAAATGGTGGACTCAAAAGGCAGCTGAGCTTCCTACGGAAGGTTGGGTCGAATATGCTGCATGGAGGCTATTGCAGCATTGTTTGAGCGTCACAACAGTCAGCGTCTCCCAGGACAGACATCTGACGCAACATTGGCCTGCAGGGGTCTGTCTTCCCGTCCGTCTTCCCGTACTCCGTCCAGACTGATGTTAGGCTTCGGGAACCATTTCTGACGGCAGTCTACTGTAGCTGCCGTCCCCCCTCTCGCTCCATGCTGCCGGACATCGTACTGTCTCCTGTATTTCGTACTCCCGGACATCGTATTCTCCTGTACGCATGTCCCTTTCCGCTCCTTGCTCCTTCCCAAATACTCTATTCGCAGACTCAAACCTGCAAACTTCTTGTTTCGCCCCTGTAGTTCTTACCTCCCATACTTCATACCCGCTGACATCCCAAGCGCCAGTGAGCGGTGATTGCACTGCGAAGAGGCGCGCATGACACAAGCACTCAACCGCTCAGTCAACTGCCACACAAGCAGCCTCCAACCCTCCGGGCGCTTCTCTATGAAGCGCTCTCCAACGCCATGCAGAGCCCGCCTCGCTTGTCGACACTCGTACCACATTGACTATCCATGCTGTATGCATGCAGTACGTACAATGCTCCAATGATCTAGATGGGTATTAGAGGCAGCCGGAGCAACCTCGGATCATTTGATGCTGGCCCGAATTTGCTTCCGCATTCAGGCATCACCTCATACTCCGCCAACTTCTATGCTCTCCTCCGACTCCTTCCTCCAAGTGTCACCTCCACGGCTCTCTCACGTCCCCAAACTGCGTACGATGGGTAGCGGGGCAACGTCAAGGACCTGAAAAACCCGCCGCGACGCCTGAAACGCCCGTTTACACCTCCTCGACGAAGAAGTATGCCCCGGTCTTCTTCTGCTCCTGGTCGAGCTGCGACTGGGACTGTCAGTACCGCGCTCTGCAGGCGTAAACTCACGTTCATCTTGTTGATTCGGGGTCGGAAGTTGGTAGGGTCGCGCCTGAAGGTGACCTCCAAGTTCTTGAGGAACTTGTTCATACCGGTCAGGAGACCCTCCGGCTTGCCCGCGTACGCCTCGACACCTGGTTTGCCTTCGAAAACGATCACTCTGTCGCTTAGATAAGAGGCCATTGTAAAATCATGTTCCACAACTGTATTGTTAGCTTGCGAAACGATGTAGAAGAGGCGCGAAAACTTACTGAAGGCTGTCCGCTTGGAAGACATGACAAACTTCTTGATGACCTTGGAGGCGTGGATACGCTGCTCCGAGTCGAGGTACGCGGACGGCTCGTCGATCAGGAGCACGTCGGCGGGCACACCGAGCACGAGACAGATGGCAACACGCTGCAGCTCACCACCAGACAGGGTCTGGACGTCCTGGTCAATGATGCCGTCGAGATTCATCGGCTTGATGACGTCGGCGATGAACTGCGGGTTCATGAAGAGGGGCTTGATGCGCTTGAGCAGCAGCATGCGCACGGTACCGGGGAACTTGGGGGAGACTAAAGTTAGCGATGGAGGGAAATGTGACATACTAGTCTGGGGCTTCATGGAAACACGGAGGGAAAGCGCGTCCGCCTCGTTGTCCGGCTTGAGCTTGCCGCCGAGCAGCTGCACAAGGGTGGTCTTGCCCATACCGTTCTCGCCGAGCAGAACAATGATCTCAGAGTCGCTAAAGTCGCCGCCGGTGACGTGGAGCTTGAAGCCGCCCAGCGTCTTGTCCATCGTCGGGTACTGGTAGCTCTGAGACTTTGGTGCGTTGTGCTCATCCACATCCGTGGCAATGCGGAACGTGAGCGACTCCTCACGGAAACGCAGGTTCTCGGTCGGGACGTAGCCGTCGAGGAAAATGTTGATGCCTTCACGGACGGTGTAGGGGAGGGTGACGACACCGTACACACCGGGCACGCCGTAGAAGACACAGATAAAGTCGGACAGGTAGTCGAGAGTCGACAGATCATGCTCGACGACAATGACGTAGTTCTTGTTGCTAACAAGACCGCGGATGACACGCGCAGCAGACAGACGCTGCCTGATATCCAAGTAGGACGAGGGCTCGTCGAACATGTACACGTCGGCAGCACGGACGGCAGCAATGGCGATGGCGAAACGCTGCAGCTCTCCACCAGACAGCTGGCTGACCTCACGCTCCTGGAGGTGCTTCAGCTCGAGGTCCTCCTCCAGCTGGTTCCGGTTGTCCAGCTCGGACTGGCGGTCGAACATCTTGCCAACGGTCATGTGGGGCACCTTGATCGAGCGCGGGATCTGGTCGACATACTGCGGCTTGGTGACCGCCTTGATGTCATCCTCAAGCACCTTGGTGAAGAAGTTCTGGAGCTCGGAGCCACGGAAGTACTTGATAATCTCTGTCCACTCGGGCGGGTCGTCGTAGCGGCCCAGGTTGGGCTTGAGCTTGCCAGAGAGGATCTTGAGCGCAGTCGACTTGCCGATACCGTTGGTGCCGACAAGACCGAGCACCTGGCCTGGGCGCGGGGTGGGGAGACGGTGCAGCTTGAACGCGTTGGCAGCGTAACGGTGGGTGACGTGGGACTCGAGGTTGGTGGGGAGGTTGAGAATGTGGATAGCCTCGAAGGGGCACTTCTTGACACAGATACCACAACCGATACAGAGCGTCTCAGAGATGAACGCCTTCTTGTCGGTGGGGGTGACCTCGATACAGAGCTTGCCCATCTTTACGACGGGACACGAGCGCTTGCATTCCTGGCGACATTTCTTCGGCTTGCACTGGGGGTCAGTAGCGGTCAACACCTCGACATACCTTGTCGTCCGAGACAATGGCAATACGCGTGAGCTTGTCGGACATGGCGGGCGGAGATTGGGGCGACTAGGGAGTAAGGGCGGAGCTCGTTCTGCTCCTTTTCTGTGCGCGTGTCGAGTCGAGGACGGCTTGGGCGGTCAACTCGTACGCGACTCTTTGTATTGAGGTCGTCGTTGGCCACCAGGTCACTACGAAAGATCTTTGTTCATGACGGAAGCAAAATGTCCAAACTCAGTTAGGCGGCTGAGGTGATAGGCACGCGCCCGGGCAGTCCAATCACGTGGTGCCTGTTGAAAAGCTTATACGCCCCAAGCTTATACGCCCCAGAAGCGGCTCGGAACTGCGGCCCGAGTCCCAGGCACGACGGGGCAATCTCCATTGGCAAGGCTACAGCAAGATTCCCGTCCTCCAAACCATCCGAACGGGAATCTCGTCCAAGTGCGTACATCAACAGCCTGTGTGCACGTTGCTGCCCGCGCGTGTATAAAAGCAGCGCTCTTTTGTCTGTCCGAATCCACTGACTCTGAAGCAACCCCCTCGCCGCCACATTTTTCTGCGATCGCTCCCGACCGCCCGTGCTTTTATTGTTTACATCTCGTGATCCACTTTTGAAACTCTATCCAACATGTCCCGCGGCACCCAGCTCAAGGTAGGCTGCGACGTTGGCATGACTGACATTAGCGCGTCCTCGTTACCGGCGGTCTGGGCTACATCGGCAGCCACGTCGTGCTCTCGCTTCTCCTTTCGGGTCGGTACTTGCCCATCGTCATCGACAACTGCCACAATGCGTTCCCCGAAGCCGTCAAGCGCGTCGCCGAGATTGCGCGTGATGAGATGGGGTGAGTGCTCGGGCTAGGACTATGCTGACAGCAGTGAGGATGCTACCCAGCCGTTGTTCCACCAGGCCGACCTGCGCAACAAGGACGAGATTGACGCCGTCTTCGCCAAATACGCCTCCGACGGCGGCATCTGGGGCGTTGTCCACCTGGCCGCCCTCAAGGCCGTCGGCGAGTCTGGCGAGCTGCCCCTGTCGTACTATCGCGTCAATGTCGCCGGCACCATCTCCCTCCTCGAGGTGATGCAGAAGTACAACTGCGACAACTTTGTCTTCTCTTCCTCGGCGACCGTCTACGGCACGCCCAAGACTATCCCCATCCCCGAGTCCTCGCCCGTCCAGCCCGAGAGCTGCTACGGCCGCACCAAGGGCATGGTCGAGCACATCCTCCAGGACGTGTGCCGCAGCGGCACCCTCGAGCGCTCCAAGCCGCTCAAGTGTGTCTCTGTCCGCTACTTCAAGTGAGCACACCATGTCTGCCCTTACTGATGACAGCCCCGCCGGTGCCCACCCCTCCGGCAAGCTCGGCGAGGAGCCTCGCGGCAAGCCCGGAAACCTGCTGCCCCTCCTGGCGCAGATCGCTGTTGGCCGCGAAAAGTCGGCTCTCAAGGTCTTTGGCAACGACTACCCCGGCTCGCCCGACGGCACCTGCGTCCGCGACTACCTGCACATCATGGACCTTGCGTCCGGGCACGTCCTCGCGCTGGACGCGATAGCCGCGCCCGAGGGCTCGAGCAACATCTTTGCCCACTGCGACCCACGCACTGACGGCTTCTTCCGTGCCTTCAACCTCGGCCGCGGAAAGGGCCAGAGCGTGCTCACCATGATCGAGGCCATGCGCAAGGCCAGCGGCTTCAACTACGAGTACGAGATTGTGGGCCGGAGAATCGGCGACGTGCCCGACCTCACTGCCGACCCGACTCTGGCGGAGAAGGAGCTTGGCTTCAAGGCTGGCCACGACCTCGACGAGATGTGCCGCGACCTCTGGAACTTCCAGACCATGAACCCCAACGGTTACGAGCAGACTGCTTAGGGGCTGTGGGCGGAGTAGACTTAGACTGACTAGGTTCATCGGATAAGAAACCCTATGAACATTGCATATTATTGTCACCACGGGGGTGTCGAGGAACAATGCGTCGCAGCACAACACAGACAAACTCTGCGAGCGAGAGGAAGCTTGTGGAGGCCGTCCACTGCAGCAGTTGACTTCCGCACGAGTCGTGCGACTGACAGAACGCTTTTACAACCCGCAAAGCTACGTGGGCAGGTGATGAATTCGTTGATGTGGCTCTTTGTGTCGTTCTCTTGAGTGGCTACTGGAGAGAAGAGCTCATGCCGGCCGATACTATTTGGCAGCCCGGGCCCCGAGCCAACGTTTGTTGTGACACATTGACGCGGTTCTCATACGCAAGCCTCTCGGAAATGTAGATTGGCGCTTCGGATGCAGCCGATCGCAACCTCGGAGGGCGGCCATTCCGAGATAAGACGAGAGTTGATGTAATGGTACCAGAAAACGACTCTGATGTGTGCTTTCCATGGAAGAGTGAGTATGATCGTTCAACCCGCAGGCCAACTCTTCCGCGACGCAGCTTGGCAATTCTAAGTCAGACACGTTAGCACGATCTCTCTTGATCTTCCAAAGTCAGAGATAGCCGACAGATAGCCAGCAAGCCACCCCTCAAGTCCGTCCGTAGATGACGAAAGTGGAGGCCACGGTCGGACTGGACGTGAGTAGCAATTAACCGCACCTCCACCGATCCCGCATAAGGTATCGCCGGCGGCATGGATCTGCAGTGGCTGCGCAGGGGTGCGGCGTCTTGAGGGTGCGGCGTCGCGATCAGGGCCGTAGTGGCTGTCTTTGGCGCTGGCTGGCTGGCGGTATTGAGTCGTGGGTGGAGGAGCTTCCTCCGTCGGAGTTTTGTGCGGGGTAGTCGCCCTCGCGCTTTGGTGTGTGGGGGTCGGTGGGGCCGTTCGCTGGCTTTGAGGGAGCAGTGCTGTCGATCGTAGAGCCACTAGGGCACCAGCAGCTGCGCATGCGCGCGGCGATGTGGCCAACACTGTCGTGGGAGCGCCCCCTCTCGGTGACACGCGAGGATTGTGAGCTTCCTCGGCGGGCGCCCTGCGTGGGATTCCTTGGCCGTCCATCTGCCGTTCACTCCCGTTCGCTTGTAGAGGTTATGCAGCACTGAGAACGGCGAGGGAGTGTCTGTCAAGGAAGGGTGAGCGATACAGAGAGTCGGTCATTGCGCGATTGAGTGAAGAGCGAAATGGTAGGAAGTTAAGAATCTTGAAGATCAACGTAATGGTGTGTGTGCGAGGAAGGTTGCGCTTAGGCCTCGGTTGAGTCACCTGATCAGCACCAGATGATCGTCCTTCTTCGCCCAACTCAAACTTCTCATCGCTCACTTCTCATCAACCCATCCTCAGACACCCCAACTCACTCTCCACTTAGTCCGTCCACTTACAATGCAGCCCCAATCCTCCTCGCGCGTCGCGTCGGCGGCACACTGATGCCCTCAGCCTGGACTCTGCGCCAACTCATCCTCTCACACAGGGCACGGCCGCCTCCTTTCTCTCACGGACGTTACTCAAGTCACGAAGCTGTGCTGGACCGCGAAGGACTCGTGCAGGCCGGGGTTGAGTACCTCAGCAAGGTAAAGGAAAGGTCAGTGCGGACAATCAGAAGGACATCACTCGAGTTAGTCATCTCACGGATGGTCATTGGAACACAGAGTGGGGGAGCGCGCGACGACGTCGGGCTGCGCGGGGCGGTGGGCGGGGGACCACATGTGAGACACGGCTATTGACGACCTCGAGCAAGCTATCTCCGCCAGGGTGCTACAAGTGCAGGGATGTGGTGAACGATCGATACGGCGGTGGTGGCCAGTGATCTGCACGCGATCAATGCGGGGGTATCGGCCTTGGATGGTGACAGCTGGCCATCAGGTGTCCAACGGCTGGACCGAGAATAGAGGAACGTCTGCCAAGTGTGCGTACAGAGTCTTGGCGTCCTCCGGGTACCCCGAGGGGCTCATTGGCGGACGCTGAGCGGCGCGGGGCCAGGCTGGCCCCCCACCTGCGTACGAGTGCCACTTGGCAGCAGTAATTCCGTCGGCCGATCTCGCCGACACTGCGACATGGGTGGACTGTTCGGGGGAAATGACCGGCAAAAAGGGTTGCCGGGCCCTAGTCGTCACGGGCGGGTGCTGTAAGCGGCAAGTCGGAATGGGTGAGGCGTCCACGCCCTGAGTACGAGCGAGCGCTGGTGTCTGGTCTCCGAGGCTGAGGCTCGTGCTCACTGGCTGCTGGGCGTGACTAGCCAACCAACCACGCGGCGGACAATGTCACTTGGGAATTCGCCGGTCATCCCACCTCTCGGCTCCAACTCACCCCAGACTATATATCCATCATCTCCCCCACCTCTCCGTGCCCTCTCATCCATACTCAAACAATGGCCGAGCCCAAGCACCACGCAGAGCTCCGGGACTCCCACCCGGGTCACAAGGACAAGTACGCTCCTCCCGAGCGTCTCCAGGGCAAGGACGGCCGTCCCAAGCCTCACATCGGCCCCGACTTTGCGGCCTACAAGAAGGAGTGGGAGAAATCGATCGGCCCAGAGTCCGACAAGTGGTGGGCTGAGAAGGCTCGCTCCGAGCTGTCTTGGTTCTCCGACTTCCAGACCGTTCGCGCTGGCGGCTTTGAGGCTGGTGACATCCAGTGGTTGTGAGTGTTATCTCTGGATTCGCCGGGGTTGCTCCGAAGTGTTCCCGGACATTCCATCCACCGTGGTCAGTGACGGCGTCGCCGGTGCGGCGCCGCTGGCGGCCTGCAGAGCGCTCTGTAGAGGCATCCCATAGTCCTGGGATCCATATCATCGCCTCAGGTGCTTCACACCGCGTGACCTCATTACCCCTTTCCGCGCATCTGCTGACATCCAGCCCCGAGGGAACCCTTAACGTCGCGTACAACTGTCTCGACCGTCACTACTATGCCAACCCCGATAAGACGGCCATCATCTACGAGGCCGACGAGCCCTCCGATGCGCGCGAGATATCGTACGCCGAGCTCTTCCACGAGACCTGCCGTGTCGCCAACGTCCTCCGCTCGTGGGGCGTCAAGAAGGGTGACACCGTCTCCATCTACCTCCCCATGACCTGGCAGGCCGTCGCTGCCTTCCTGGCATGTGCTCGTATCGGTGCCGTTCACTCTGCCGTCTTCGCCGGTTTCTCCGCCGAGTCGCTCCGTGACCGTGTCAACGACTGCGAGTGCAAGGTTCTTATCACCACCGACGAGGGTCGTCGTGGCGGCAAGACCATTGCCACCAAGGCAATCGTCGACGCTGCTCTGGCCCAGTGCCCCCTTGTCGAGCACGTCCTTGTGCTCCGCCGCACCGGCAACAAGGTCCCCATGACCGAGGGCCGTGACAAGTGGTGGGACGAGGAGTGTGAGAAGCTCCCCACCTACGCTCCTTGCGAGCGCATGAACTCGGAGGACCCGCTGTTCATCCTCTACACTTCCGGCTCGACCGGCAAGCCCAAGGGTGTTGTCCACTCCACCGCCGGCTACCTCCTTGGTGCGACCCTGACGGTCAAGTACGTATTTGACTGCCACCCCGACGACAAGTTTGCCTGCATGGCCGACGTCGGATGGATCACTGGCCACACCTACATTGTCTACGGCCCGCTCTCGCTTGGTGTCACCACCACCGTCTTCGAGTCCACCCCCGTCTACCCCAACGCCTCCCGCTACTGGGACACCGTTGACAAGTGGAAGATCACCCAGCTCTACACCGCCCCCACCGCCATCCGTCTCCTCCGCCGTATGGGCGAGGATGCCGTCAAGAACCACGACCTCTCCTCCCTCCGTGTTCTTGGCTCGGTCGGTGAGCCCATCAACCCCGAGGCGTGGCACTGGTACAACGAGAACGCTGGCCGCGGCAAGTGCGCCATTGTCGACACCTACTGGATGACCGAGACTGGCTCGCACATGGTCACTCCCATCCCCGGTGCCATCTCCACCAAGCCTGGCTCGGCTACCTTCCCCTTCTTCGGCGTCGACGTCGTCATTCTCGACGCCACGACCGGCAAGGTCCTCGAGGGCGATGATGTCGAGGGTGTGCTCGCTGCCACCCGTCCTTGGCCTGCCATCGCCCGAACTGTGTATCGCGACCACGCCCGTTACCTCGAGACCTATTTCAAGCCGTACCCGGGCAAGTTCTTCTTTGGGGACAGTGCCGGGAGGGACGAGGACGGTTACTACTGGATCAAGGGACGCGTAGACGACGTTATCAACGTTTCTGGGCACCGACTTTCGACCGCCGAAGTGGAATCCGCGCTCATCCAGCACAAGGCGGTCTCCGAGACTGCCGTCGTTGGCGCGGCTGACGAGCTCACCGGCCAGGCTGTGTACGCCTACGTTTGCGTGAAGCGTGAGTGTCGAGTGCCACTTCTAGGTGTCGAGTGCCACATTCGAGGTGGAGGTGCCTGGCGGAATCAATTCACTCCGCACATTTGATTCCGCTCCAGACCACTATGCTTTGATCACCACTGACGTCCAGCCGAGTTTGACTTCAACGCCACCTCCGAGGCCGACTTTGCCAAGGAGCTGTCGATCCAGGTCCGCAAGGTCATCGGCCCCTTCGCCGCGCCCAAGAAGATCTTCATCGTCTCCGAGCTCCCCAAGACCCGCTCCGGCAAGATCATGCGCCGCATCCTGCGCAAGATCGTCTCGGGCGAGGGCGACCAGCTCGGCGACCTCTCGTCGATCGAGAAGCCCGAGATCATCGACGAGCTCAAGGCCAAGGCTACCCCCAAGTAACCGGCTTTCTCATGGAGAATGTGTAGCAGCAGTTTGGCAGTTTGGCAGAAGAAAAGGTCACAGTACTTGTATATGCAGCAGTGAGCAAATGTGTACGGCTAACCGAGACTGGTGTTGCCATGATAGCTCTGCGTCAGTCCCACGGCGTTAGAGGACACTTGGGCGTCCTGTCGATCGGGATATGATTTTACAGATTTTCCTGCCTTTTTCCCCCATTTCTCGACAAGACGCCATCGGCCATCGGTAGTCGGCAGGTCGCGCCCGCAGGGCGTGGGCACTGCTGACAAGCACCATCGTCACTCTCTCACACGCCCCAGTGGTATAAAACCTCTCACGCTCACCCATTTCACCTCACACTCTTCGTCTCCCATCTGCACCGCTTTCGCTTCAACTCTCAACAGTCTCCCTCGCATCAACATGCCCAACATCACCCTCTTCTCGCCTTACTCGCCCTGGCCGTCCGGGGGCGACTATCGCTGTCACGCTCTTCCTGACCGTGAATGGGTGACCGCAATCGACTTCTCTCTCGGCGTGAGTGTCCTGGCCTACGCCATGGAACAAGTGGCTCTGCTGGGTCCAGACACCAAGGCCGAGCTCGACCTCGTTGTCCTGGGCGACGCCCCAGCAGCCGCCGAGGAGGCGGACGACGAGGAAGCGGAGGAGGAGCTGGACCCTCGCGACGAGCGGGGTGCATGGGAGTCCTTGGCAGCCGTGAGCCGATCCGATCGTACTTTGCTGATCTGCAGTTGGAGGATGAGCTCAAGGAGCGTTTGGTGGCCGCGATGGCAACCGGCGTCAAGGAGGGGCAGCCCCTCTACTGGTGAGCCAACATGCGAGGTCTCTCCCTCTGACGGCAGCCAAGCCGCAAACGGCGACCTTGAGAAGGCCTGGCGCTGGACGTCAGCCTTTGGAAAGGCGCCGTTCGCCACCATCGAGGACCACCAGGCGTGGGTGGTCCTGTGGTTCACCATGGCGTGGACAACGCCAGCTGTGAATATGTGGCTGCAGGTGTAAGTGGCATATCAAGCCTGATACTGACGCCAGGCCTGCGCCGGCGAGGAGTTCGTCGACGACGACGCCCTCGAAACAGCCGGGGAGACCGGCGAGGCGAAGTTTGCGGAGGTGGAGCCAGAGGTATGTCATGGTTGCAGCCGATGTCATGACTCGGTCGCTCCTTGGACGTGACACCGCTGCTGCTGCTGACTTGCAGAAGCTCCAAGTATATGTGGGCATGTCGATCAACATGCCCAGACGATGGAAGGAGCACGGGAACCGCAAAGTCAAGGGGGTGAACCGCCGTGTGAGGGCATTTCGGGCCCGTACGTTTTGTTGCCACGACGACTCACTGATGAAAGTGCACTCCCTCCGATTCGCGGCCGCTGCGCCCCTCGCCGGTATGCCCGGCAGGGGCATCAACTTCCTCGAGCATACGCTCATCTCCCTCTTTGGGGCCACGTCGCCGACGCATGGCCTCAATATCAATATTCTCGATCGCTTCGGGGGCGAAGCTGTCCTTACGCCGCAGCAGGTCAAGGGCCTCCTCACTCTGTTCGACCTCACCGCCGCAGAGGGACCGATGCGACTGCCGTCGGGGTGTGGCGGCATGGGTGGAAATGCTCTCCCTAATCCTCGCTTGCTCGACGTTGGCGGCGTGTACGGCGGCGCGCTCCCGGTCCAGCCGAACACCACCGAGAGCGACTTTTCAATCAAGATGCTCGCTGGCGTCCTCCAGTACACCCATGACGTCTACGACGCGATCAAGACGGCCAAAGAGCACGATCGTCTCCCGATCGCCTGGCTCCCCGGCCCCAAGCGCCGCCACGCTCCGCCTGGGATCCTGATCCCTTTCAGCCAGGCGGAAGAGGCGATGGGTGCCGTGCTGGACGCCATGGCCCGATGGCCCACGGCAGCGTGGCGCAAGGAGCGCAGCAAGTGGCACCTGCGGATTCCCGACGCAAAAGTCTGTCTCGACACGGACGGCGCTGGGGACGTCATCGTGTGCCCACCCGCTTGGGTCTCCGACCCATTCAACTGCA